>OY728161.1:1518539687-1518843687 GCA_963277665.1 Viscum album
TTGAATGATGGACGGGATTTTTGCTAAGATTTATAGCACTTGAGTTGTCGCACTGGATTCCGATCGGAGACTTCACTTCAACTCCCATATCTTCAAGCTGCTGCTTCATCCACAATAACTGTGTGCATGCTTGAGTGGCCGCTATATACTCAGCTTCTGCGGTGCTCAATGAAATGCAATCTTGTTTCTTGCTTAGCCAAGAAATACACAATCCACCAAGATAGAATGCACCACCTGACGTTGATTTTCTATCATCTGCTGAACCGGCCCAGTCTGCATCAGTGTACCCCAATAACTCTGTCTGAGATTTGTCATTGTATGTCAAGCCGAAGTCCACTGTGCCCTTGATATACCAAAGTATTTTTTTCACTACAAGCATGTGACTTTACTTGGGATTACTCTGATATCTCACTGCTTGGCATGTGGCGAAAACAATATCAGGCCTTGTTGCGGTTAAGTACAACAGACTTCCAATGATTTGCATGTATTCTGTGATATTAACTGCCCTGCCACTGTCATCTTTTGATGATTTCATCTGGGTAGAAACCAGAGTCTTCATCTCCTTGGAATTTTCCATTCCAAATCATTCCAAAGCATCCTTGGCATACTCGGATTCAGAAATGAATGTTCCATTCATGCCTTGTGTAACTATGCTTCATCTGATCTTCCAAATATTATGTCTTCTTCCTTGACCAGCCTCACCATCCTTTGATTACTATTGTTGTTGAAATAAAGATTGTAATCAAATCCCCCTACACTGAAAACCAATCTTCTTCAAATACTGATATAGCCTTCAGTACCATTCTCTTGGGGTGTATGCTTTGCACACCAGTCGTGCTTTGTTTCGAATCATTGTGCCATCTTCGTTCATCTTGTCTACATAGACCCATTTTGTCCTGATGACGTTTTTATCATCTGGCCTCGAAACAATTTCCCAGGTCTGATTCTTCTCAATTCTAACCTATCTCTTCATTCATGTCATGATCCCAGTTTTCATCGTCCGTTGCATCAGCAAAGCATTTCGGATCATCCTGAGATATAAAAGATGCTTTCTGCAGTGATTTCATTCTCCTTGTCTGAGCTAGAGCCAACTAATCACCAAAGATATTCTGCATGTCAATTTCAGCTCAACTCTTTGACTGTTGTGCAGATGAGGATTTTTACTTCCTTGTACTCACAAACTAGACACTTTCATTTTCATCATTGGTGTCTTCTTCTGAATCAGCATAAGCCACTTCTGATCTCCCTGTGGTGCTTTCGTACTCAATACTTCCATCAGGAAGTTGTTCACTGACTCATTTTTCAGTGGCTTCATTTCTTTCAGCTAAGTTTCTCAAATTTTTATTGAGACGCCTTTGATTTTCTCTTGCATCTTCTTGGTATCCTAAAAACAGCCAGCTGATACCATATTGTTAGAGAAAATAGATAAGCATGAAATGCATTGTTATTGCTGCTTCTCCCTGTATTTCATTCTTCCCTCAATAGGAACCACCTGAGCCGAGTCATCCAATTATTGCATTGATGGCTCTTGAATCTGATTTGGATATAGAATGATCCCCATGTGTTATGCAACTCTTCCAGTTGTTAGGCCCAACAGTTTAGACCCATAACACGTCTTTTCCTCCTGCATCATTTGTTCTCATCTTCCACTCAGATTTGAGCCATTAACAAAATCTCTAAGCCTACGGAGTTGAAACTCGGTGTAGGAAACAAGAGATAAAGTTAATAACACAATCACTTCCTATTGTGCTCTATTGCTCCCTTTCTTCATCAACTCTAGTACCTGATTTGAATCAATTGAAATTCTAGAGCAAATCACTTCTCCACTTCGAATCCTTAGATGCCACTACCCCATGGATCGTATCTCCCTAAAACCTGAAACACATGAATTACCAGTTAATAACATTTATATATGTAGGGAGAGGGGTTTCTTCTAGAATCCTCAACATGAGGATGATGGTTGATCCTGATGGGTCAACCCTTTGATTCTTTCTTGGAGCGCATCACACTCCTTTCTTGCTTCCTCCAACTGCCTGACCAACTTCAACTGTTCTGGCCATATGACTAGGCATTCTTTGCTCACATTCTGAGCCTTTTTCTGATATGAAGATTTTGCAGACTTGGCCTTTCTCACAATTTGGGGTTTAGACCAACTGGTACACATTTCGATCTTTGATGTTCTACCGAAATTCCATTTCCCTTGATTGTTTCTCGGTGCAGGAATCTCCTTTCTTGTTATCTTCCCTGTCTTCTTTGTCCATTGTAGGGATCTGCCTTTTTCTTCCACTTCTCGTTGCAAAACACGACATGTGGATTTTTCGATGCATTCTTTGCTTATCTGCCTTTTGTCAGATTTATGAGTCACCGCCCTATTTTTCATTGGTGGTGGGTCCTCCATTGAACGTCCATTCTTCTTTATCACCGCTGGAGTAGATCTCCCCTTAATCTTTCAGGTTTGCTCACATTCTCTCCTTGAGAGCTGTTGTGAGTATGACATAGGAGGTGACTGATACACCTTTCGTTCAGCTCCACGTGATTTCCCTGAGGCTCGAAGCCTATTCTTCTCCTTACCACTTTGTCTCCCAGTACAGGCTTCTTTCTTGTACACTTCCTGTGGTGGAGATCTCTTTTCTTGTTCCTTTCCCTTTCCTGCTTTCTTCTTACTGCAATGTCTCGCCATGTGCCCATAGTGAGAACATATAAAACATTTTCCCTCAAAGGCATACCTCATTTCATCATCTCTCTGTTGAGATGTTGATGCACCTTGAGTTCTTCCTCTGATATTGTTCTCCTGAGCTTCCTGACACATGCTCATGGTGTGTCCCATTCTTCCGCAGTAATAGCATCTAATATATGCTTTCCTCTGAGAATCTCTTCTTTCTAATTTCTCATGATGCTTCTTCCTGTTCTCAGATTTATTAATGTCTCTCTTTTCACAGCCTGAAATGTACTCCAGAGCCTCTGTACAGAAGCTTGATGTGTGGCCATGAACTCCGCAGAAATAGCACACGTCATCACTCCTTGAAACTATCCTCATAGGCCTATCTCCAGCACCTACAGGATTTTTCTTACCTTTGTAAATTTTCACTGCATTTTTCTTATCATCCATAGGAGTGGAATTATCATATCCAATGCCAGCATTTCCAAAACTTGCTGGTCTTTGAGCTGAGAAAATATTATGTTGTTTCTCTTCAGAAACAGCATATCTGTTCTTCATTTTATCATCACTTGTCGAAGGATGATCAAATAGCAAGTGCAGTGCATCCTTCAACTTGGGCTTATCTTTGGATTTAGACTTCTCTATTTCCTCCTTGACTGATTCGAGCTCTTCTACCAACTTTTGAATCTTCATATCCCTTGATTCAAGTTGGACAACATGTTTTTCCTTGAGAAGCTTCCCTCTACTTACCTCATCTTCCAGTTCATGCTTCAGCTTATCAACCATGTCAATTTTCTCCTTTACCTTCAATTTTTCTTGAGCGACAGAGTCAGAGCAACATGCATTCTCTTGTTGTAGCCTTTGATTTTTCTGAACTTCTGCAGACAACTGTGCTGCTAGATCATTATTTCTGGCTTTATGATTCTGTGCTTCATCTGACATTTGACTCTCTTCATAATCACCAGCCTTTTGTTTTCCTTTCATTCTGGCCATCTTCTGCATCTCTTCAGCACGTGAATCATTCTTCTCTGTTAGGTCAGTAACTATATCAATAAGCCTTTGATTTAAACATTTTAGCTTGTTGACCTCAATCTCCAATCCCTTGATCCGGATATCTTTAGATTTGGCTTCTTCAGTGTTTCCAACGTCACTTGGAATACTCGGTTCTTCGATGCTTTTGAATTGATCTTTCACTTTTCTATTCAAGCCATCGATCTCCCTTTTCTGTTCTTCAATCTTAAGCTTATACTCACTAACTGATTCTGAGTTCTCTGGTGCTGATAACTTGAGTTTCTCAATTTTATTTATCAACTCAGACTTCTCTTCTTCCTGATGCTGCATATAGAGTTTGGCATCACGAACAACTTTGTTAGCATTCTTGGTTTTGGCTCTCCAAACATCTATCTCTTCAAGAGCAGCCTCTAACTCAGCTCGCATATCTATTCTTCCTTCAATTTCTTCTTCTGTTTCAGTATCACTCTGATGATCATGTACTTTACTCATTCCAACATCATGATTGAGTGAATCAATCTTTTCCCTTTCTGATTCATCCAAGCCTTCCTTCAGCAAGTTGTTTGATTCCTTTAGTTGAATAACACATTTTCCATATACACTTCCACACTGAGGGGTACCAGCTGACTTCTGTTTGTTCTTGGATGTTTTTCCCTTTGCCATGGCTGATTGAGATAAGAGAAGACTGATTCTTTATGCACACAGATCGACTACACCAAGTTGGAGCAAACAAATCTGATAACAGCAACCTTCCCTTTGATACCAATTGTTAAGGCCAATAGGGGCCTATATACCCTGAGAGGGGGGGTGAATCAGGGTATGGATATTCTTTTTCAAAAGTTCTTTCTGCCCCACTGGATCTTGACCTCTTTGTTACAAGGGTCACTTTGTTTGCACTTGTGTGGTTACTGTGATCACTTGTCTCATTTACCTGATGATGATGCTTTGAATGCAATGCAGGAAAGTAAGCAGGCAGACACAGAGATTTTTACTTGGTTCACCGCTAAGGGCTACGTCCAAGGAGCATACGCCGACAAGTTGCCGGTTCGTACCAAATTCCACTAGGCTTCACTAGCTGTGGATTACAATGTTCGGGCTAGATCACTTCTATGCCCAGGCTCACTGCCTATACAAGGTTTAGGGTCAGCTCACTGCTTTCCCAAGGGTCACTCCCTGTTTCTCTCTCTCTGGCTCACTGCCGGTGGAGAGGATCACCTTCTTCCTCTTCCTAAGCTCACTGCTCCAGAAGGGATTCACTCACTCACAGTTTATAGACCTGTAGGTCTCTTCATTTCCATGAAGGAATGCATCTTCCTCTGTATGTAGATGCTCTGTTGAAGTCCAACTTTCACCCGCAGATGAATCTCACTTTGCACCGGATGTACCGGGCAACCTCAATTTTTACGCGCAACCCTTACGGTGCCTTGCGCGCAATTTCTATGATTTGCGCGAAATTCCTTTTTCGCGCAACCTCCAAATTTTACGCGCAGCCTGGAAACTGCCTTGCGCGCAATTCACTGCTTGCGCGCGAAATCCACTTTTCGCACAACCTTCAATTTTTACGCGCAGCCTGAAAACTGCCTTGCGCGCAATTCACTGCTTCTGCGCGAGATTCACTTTTCGCGCAACTGCTGACTTTACGTGCAAACTTTAAGTTTACGCGCAACACCCTTTCTGACTTCAATTTCGCGCACCAGAGCTCGGGTATTTTCTATGTCTTGAACTCTTTCGAATGGAGGAGGGTCACTTCATATTTATAGGCAACATCGACCCCGCGCGAAAAACCCTCCTTGAGCGCGTAATCCGCTTTGATCTTCCACGCACAAACATTTTCCGCGCACTGCTCCATAATTTCGCGCACCTCATGCCTTTGCCATTTTACGAGCTTCAGACCTCGTAACACCTCTTGCGCGAAATACTTCATCCGCTATTTCGCGCGCCACTTCAATTTTCCGCGCACGCCTCCAAAATCGCGCGCGCCTCATGCCTTTACCGTTTTTCAAGCTTTCGGCCTTGAAACATCTTTTGCGCGAAATACAATTTCGCGCAACCCGCTGTTTTGCGCGCCACACTTCAAGATTTCGCGCAACCCTCTATTTTTGCGCGCCACGCTTGATTTTTCCGCACACCTCCTTCATTTCTCTCTCCTCAACCTTTGCCAACGACATATCACTCCATTTTCCATTGGCGATTTTCAGGCCCAAAAAATTGGCAAACACTGGAAAACGGCGCCACCTTGTACTGCTCTTTTGTACCGCCTCCAGATCGTCCTTTCCTTTGTCAAAGTTCTTTGTCAACATGGAATGTCAACAACTTCTCGGGAACTCGACAATTCTCCATGGAAACCTGCTTTGTCAACAAACACAATCAACCCAAAAATGCTGCAATGTTACCTTGAGGGATTTTTGCCCAACACACCTCAATGGGTGCCCGAATCAGAAATAAAAGGGAACCATTGTGTTCAGAGCAGTGGGTTTACCCTGGGCATGGCTCAAGTTTAGTCGGTGCAGGTCTCCAGTTAGAGAACTCGAAAATGGAATAACTGTAAATAAAATAATTAAATAAAGTTATTTTATTTTAAAATCCTTATAACTCACAAATGGTGACTCGAATTAAAAATCTAAGACCAATGTTGATCTCATGAGGGTGTTCTTTCCTTAGACAAAGTCTAACATTGGCTGACACTGGCCAATAGTGGAAAGTAGTTTTTCGTCATAAATAAAATAATTAAATAAAGTTATTTTATTTTCAAATCCTTAAAACACATGAATGGTAATTCAAATTGAAAATTTAAGACCATCGTTGATCTTGTGAGGGAATTATTTCCTTAGGAGGAGCCTAACATCGGTCTGCGCGGGCTTTCTATAAAAGTTGGATTTTGGGATGTACTTGTAAATAAAATAACTTAAATAAAAATTATTCTATTTTACAAATCCCTATAACTCACAAATGGTAACTCAGATTAAAAATTTGAGGTTACCGATGAGTTTTTAATGATATTTTATCCTTAAGTATGACTTAACCTTGACCGGCACATGTCGAGGGTAAAATTTAATTTTTGGAAATTTTAAGGATAATAAAATAAATTTAAAGAAGTTTATTTTATTCCATTTTAATGTTTCGCACCGTGGCAATGCTGCAATACAGAAACGGAGCAACTGATTCTTCTTTCATAAATGAAGTAGCATAGCGATGCAGTTTTAGTGTGAAATAGTAATGCTGAAATTCATAAATGTGTTAATGTGTTTCCCTCCATTAATCGGGGATAGAGTCCAGTGTTAAAATTAATAACAATTGAGATTTTTCTCTATAGTTTCCCTAAGTCAAGGAGGATGTGACTCTCTCACCTGACGAAAAAGGATTGACATGGCGATGTAACCACAATCAATGTCTATAAGTGATCCAACTTGAGGTAGGGGTTATTATTTGATTTTTTTTCTTCTCTATTCTTGGTTTTGGATGATGAGTGTGGATCAACCCACGAACAAGTTGACCCGCAGTTCGATCATTCTTACGAGAGGTTCTTGATTGCATGATGGTTTGGGGAAATGAATTTATGTTTGATTTTTCTGCTAAACCCTTCTAATGGGAGTGGATTAACACCATGATGAAAGACATAAGAGGTTCTTTTCTTGATTTTTTGTTTGGTTTTCCCCCTTTCCTTTGATGCGTGTTCTTTTCATTCTTTGTGGATTGAAGAACGGTCGATCGTTTCACAACCGTTCTTGGTGCAATGATATGACATCATGGATCCAGAATAGACACGGTGCGAAGGAGGTGTGAGGAAGATGGTGGTGATCAGATTGAGTCTCTTTAGGAGATATCATATGCAAATGGATTTTCACAAGAAAGGTTTCATAGCGAGGATTTAAACCCTGAGCGATGAAGAATGCGGCATGAGGTTTCCATAACATCTTCTGAATCGAAGAACGGACCACTAGCGTGCGTCTGGTGGCCTGTGGAATAACTCACTAGTGTGTCGATGCTAACTAAAGAAACCCATGGTAGCTCATCCATAGGTGGTTTTGATGTCCCATGGCCAGGGCGGACCGGTGATGCGGTAGCACTGCGTTGAGTTAGTGGCATGCGGTCAACGGACCGCATGCGGGATTTCCGGTCTTCGTGAGCAGACCGGCTGGAAAAGGGGGCGACGGACCATGTGCTGCATGTATTGGAGTAGACACTACAATATAGCACATCCGGGAAGAACAATTTTACCCACTCTGAGTGGGCCAAGCTGGAAATTCTGGGCTGAGCCCAGCCGAGATGGGTCGGGCCTAGTCAGGGTAGGCCGGAACCAGGCAGCTGGACTGGGCCACGGTCAACCGTGAGCCATGGTCAGTGGAGCTTCCACACATACATGGCATCTCTGCCACGGTCGACCATGATCCATGCTCGGTGGAGCTGTCGCGTGGCCACGGCAGCTTGAGCTACCGTAGGGAGGTCAACCGCCACGGTCGGTCCACGGGCCACTCGCCCACTTTTCGCTCAAACACCCATAACTCTCAAACGAAGCGTCTGTTTGATGATCTGTCTATAGTGATGGGACCCTTGTGATGAGATAGTCATTTTGAGATACTTATGTGATTTTTTTTGAAGGTTGTTATATAAACTAATGGTTTGAGAAGTAGGTCCTTCTGGTACAATCACACTTGAGCAAGAATCGGTGTGTTTCGTAAAGGTAGAAACCCCCACGTCATGGGGAGTGGGTTCACATCCTTTTGGTAGCTTCATTAGGGGGTTTCACTCCCCTAAAGAACTAGGGTGCGGGTTTTTGGAGATTTTTGTGAAGGTATATTAGGTACTCCCCTATGGAACCATATAGCGGGTCCTCTATCCGTGGAGTCAGTACTCCTCTATAGGACTAGGGTGTGGGTTCTTTACATCTAACATACATAAATTCAGTAATCCCTTGTTGGGTAGAGTGCAGGTCTTCCATGATAGGATTCAGTACTCCCCTAATATTTTAGGGTGTGGGTCCTCCACACATGATCAAATAGAATCGGTACTCCCCAACTGGGTAGGGTGCAGGTCCTCTATGATAGGAGTTGGTACTCCCCTGTCGTACTAGGGAGCGGGTCCTCCACACATGAACTGATAGAGTTAGTACTCCCCTATCGTACCAGGGTGTGGGTCCTCTAGTAATTGAGTATTACTCTACTACCAGGTAGGGTGCGGGTCCTCGATTGGAGTTGGATCACCCTCTTCTATCGGACACAGTAGTGAGGATCAGTCCCATCCACATAATGAAAACGATACCTAGATAGAAGTTGGTGCTCCCTCGATGGAATGAGGTGTGGACCACTCCTTATAGGAGTGACGGAGGTTTCGTGAAATGGTTAAGAGAAGGGCTCCCTCATCTGTGTATAGTGGTGAGGTTAGGTCTCTCCACTTGGGTTTCCTTAGTCTTTCATTGGGCACAAGACAGCGATGACTAAACCTTCGGTGTTGGGTACTAGAGATGGACCTAGTAGGATGTTTCTGATGGATCATGTTCTCTCGAACATACCATTAGGAATGTTAGAGTTGTTCTTTATGGATTGTACCTATCGGATGGGTTCCATCTCATATGGCTGATCTCGTGGAGTGTGTTTCTCCTAGTTTTATGTGTTGCCTTTCGAACCTACAATGAGAATCCTATTGATGGCTATGAGGTTGGAACTTTATGATTCTTGGTGTTTGAAATGATTATATCTAGATATACTTGGTATATGTATGGGAATATACTTATGTTGAGCAGACTATATCTTCTTGGTGGTGTTTCCTTTTTGTTCTTTTACTTTGTGGTTTTTGGGGTCCTCTATTGAGTATTGTTTTACTCACCCATGCACGGGCTTTGCTCACATGTGTCATGTCTTGTGCAGATGGTCGATGCTTTGAAAAAGTCAAGGGAGGGCCAGGACTTAGTGGTGCTCAGTGAGATCAGATAGACGATGCGTACTCTTACGGCTTCAGGCAGCTACCCTTCACCTACCCTTCAGGTAGGGTTCTCGGCAGACGAGCTTCAGGGACTTGGGGTTTTACTTGTGTCCTGTATTTCTTTTGGTGGGATTGTATATTGGGCCAGTTTTCAACCATATAATTTACTTTCTGTTTCACTCTAGTTGTGTTTTACTTAGTGGTATGCATGCATAACTTCCTTGGATTTTTTACTTCCCATTATCTTTGGTTTGGAGTTGTGTGCATGTGTGCAGGTACTTAGGCTAATGCCTCTCATTTGGGGCATATGCCTACTCGGTGCTAGTTGCCAGCCCCTGGCCTATCAGAGGTGGGCTTGGTTTAGTCACAACATGGGCCCTGGGGGATGGTTCTTGACAGAGTGGTTTAAAATGAGTTTAGTTCTACGTTAGGACCGTAGTGTCGTGAGCTTGGTTTGGGTTGCATAGTGACAGTGTTAAGATGTTTTGAGTTCAGCTATCAGGAAAGAGGTTATAATGTTAGTGTGGTGTTCGAAGTATACATTCACTTGGACTCTTATAACCTAGTTTTTGGCTTGGTTCATTAGGAAACTAGTCCCCAGGAAATAAATGGTACATGCATCATATAGGAATGGTTTGTGCTTTCTATGTCCTTATTGAGTTAGCTCTCCAAATATACTCTATTAACTGTGGTCCATCTTGATCCTTTTCTGGATGCCTCCACGATGAATGCCAGACAGGATTCTACAGTGTGATCATTATGATGATCTATCCTATGAAGAGGCTTCAGTGTCGGGCACTGACTTTGAGGTGCTGCCTCCAGGTGGTCTACCGGTGCTGCCACCACCCATAGAGCAGCAGGTTTTATCAGCAATTCAGGCCGAGGATGAGTGTAGGCTGAGAGCACTACACGAGTTCCAGAGGTAGAAGCCTTTGATATACTTGGGTGATCTAGACCCCCAGACAGCATATGACTAGCTTGAGGCAGTCACTTGAGTTTTCCGCTTAGTGAGGACACCTCCTGATCAAATGGTGGTCCTAGATGTGATCCTTCTTCAGGGCTCAGCGAGACACTGGTGGACCATGGTGATACAGTCACATGATGAGGTGACACTCACTTGGGTTGATTTTAAATGACTCTTCAGGGAAGATTTTTACCCAGCCATGCTGACATCATTACATATTCAGGAGCTTCTAAAGCTTCGATAGGGCGGCATGAAAGTGGCAAAGTTTTTGGAGAGGTTCACCGACTTGTTGTGGTACTCCCTGGACATGGTGAGAGACCAGTTTTTCAAAGGCTGAACCTTCTAGCAGGGCTTACGCAAAGAGATCAGGGCATCAATGGTTCCGCTGAATATTCCCACCTATATTGGTGTGTTGGAAAGATCCCTGGTGGTCAAGAGCTTTTTGGCTAAGGAATAGATGGATGTGACCCACAATAGAGGTCACGATACAGAAGCATCTGCAGGATCTAGAAGACGATAGGTGATGGGATCATGGCATAGGAGGCATAACAATGCCCAAACTCATATGTGTGGGACTGTGGCACAGGAGCAGCACCAAGGCATAGATCAATCATAGGAGAGGTGGTGTTATGATTGGAATGGTCGGGGGCATCTTGCTAGAGATTTTCTAACCTATCATACTATTGAGAGGGATCTGGCTGATGAGCTACCTTGGTAGAGACAGTACTTAGAGAAAGGAGTTCCGTAAGATTGTAGATAAGGTAGAGGAGCTGGAAGGGTAGCAAGTGGTCCACGCCAGGCTCAGGGAGTTGGAGGATGTGGGTGAGGATAGCTACATGCGGTCATAGATTATGACCGAGAGACTCCAGGATAGATCCATGGTACGACCTGTGTCTTTTCCATTTTTTCTATCGTATTAATGGACACAGGAACTAGTTGTCATCTTTTTTCTAAAGGTTTCATTTGAGACTTAGAGGTTCTAGTCAAAATGTGGACTTGACTTTCATACTTAGAGACTCTTGCTAGAGGAGACCTAATTATCACACACTATCATTGATAGTGTAACCCGACTCTTGGAGGTGAGAGTTACGGTTGGGATCTCTTAGTCGTAGTGTCAAGGCCTTACAATTTCATTCTTGGTATGGACTAATATCATTCATGCCTAGGTTGACTGTTTTAGAAAAAAGGATATGGTGCATCTACAATAATGGAACGAAGTTTCCTTGGTCAGTGAAAAGGAAACCTAGGAAGCGTCAGGTAAACTCTCGCATAGGACTTACAGAAAAAAAGGGATCCTTTCTGGATGATATTATCCCTTATTTTGTGTTTGGAAACAACACATGGATATTAAGAAGAGCAAATGGGAGAGATAGGCTTAGGTTCGTGCTTGTAGTCTCTTTTGTTTATTTAGCCCTTTTTTTGGCTTACGAGGATGTAAAAACCTAAAGGTGGGGGTAATGTAATGTCCTATAATTCCATGAATTTTTTTAAATTAATTATATGGGATTATTCAAAGACTAGGAATAGAGACGACGTGCAATTATGAAGCCTGGTGTGTCTGGATCGTCCATTGAAAAATTTTAAGTTTTAAATAGCACATGAGTGATTTTCATGAAAAAGTGGAATAACTCTTAAACGGGTGCCCAGATCAGAAATATGATGGAACTGTTTCATTCAGAGTAGTGGGTTTTGCACTGTGGAAACACTATGACATAGCGACGGATCAACCGGTTCTCCTTTCATAAATGAATAATTGTGGTGACGCAGTGTCAATGTGAAATAGTAACGCTGAAATTCATAAACACATTAACATGTTTCCCTTCATTAATCGGGGATAGAGTCCATCCTCAAAATTAATAATGATGGATATTTGTATCTTTTGTTTCCCTAAGGAAAGGAGGAGGAGACTCTCTAACTAGCGATGATGGACCGAAGGTCGAGATTCGATCAACCGGCGACAAATCGACAAACACCGGTGGAACAAGGATCAATATGGCGATGCGACCTCAATCAAAGTCTTCAAGCGATCCAACTCAAGGTAGGGGTTGTTATTTGATTATGTTCTTCCCCGTTCTTGGTTTTAGATGACGAACATGGATCAACCCATGAACAGGTTGACCCGCGGTTCGATCGTTCTTGTGGGAGGTTCTTGACTGTGGGATGGTTTGTGGAAATTAATTTCTATTTGATTGTTCTTCTAAACCCTTCTAACGGGAGCATATTAACACCATGAAGAATGAAGTTGGAGGTTCGTCCCTCAATTTTTTTTTGGTTTTCCCCTTTCATTTAATGTGTGTTCTTCACGTTCTTCACAGATTGAATAATGGTCAATATTTGTGCAATCGTTTTGGGTGAAAAAATCTGACAACCTAAATCTAGAATAGACAAGGCACGACGGAGGTGCAATGACAGTGGTGGCGATCGGATCGAGGTGGTACAGGAGATATCATACACGAACTTATTTTCACCAGAAAGGTGTATTAATGATGATTTGAACCCCAGGAGATGAAGAACGTGGCCCGAGGTTTCCGAAACATCTTCTGGATTGAATAACGGAGAACAGGAGCGCATCCGGTGGCCTGCAGAACAACCCAACAGCATGCCGGTGCTGGTGGCGGCTAAAGGAACCCGTGGTGGATCGTCCATAGGTGGTGTCAAGGGGTCGAAGCTAGGGAGGGTTGTGGAGAAGTAGGCAAGCAACACGGAAACACCGCAATGAGTCGGTGGCACACAATCAGTGGACCGTGTGGGGGATTTATGGTCCATGTGAGCAGACTGGCTGGACAAGGGGGTGGAGCCCCGTGCACCACATGGTGCAGAGCGGACATGAAAACTTACCGCATCTGGGACGAATGAGTTGACCTGCCTGAAGAGGGTTGGGCTAGAGACATTGGGATGAGCCCATCTGAGACAGTCCAGGCCGGCAGCGGGCTGGGTCGGTCAGGGCAGGTCGGGCCCAACAGGTCAAGTCGGCCCCCGAGCAGCCAGACCTGGCCACGGTCGACCTCGAGCCATGGTCAGTGGAGCTGTCACACGGTTGTGGCAGCTTAGCCACAGTCGGTGGAGCTACTGTGCGGCTGCAGCAGCTTGAGTTATCGTGGGGCGTTCGACCGTCATGGTATAAGCATGCTTGAGTAGGAATCAGCGTGTTTTGTAAAGGTAGAAACCCACACGTCATGGGGAGCAGGTTCACTACCTTTGGGTAGCTTCCTCTGGGGGTTTCACTCCCCTAAAGGACTAGGGTGCGGGTTCCCAAAGATGTTTGTGAAGGTATCGTAGGTACTCCCCTGTGGGACCAAGGAGTGGGTCCTCTATCTGTGGAGTCAGTACTCCCCTAAAGGACTTGGGCGCGGTTCCTCAACATCTAACGTACATAGAATCGGTACTCCCCTACGAGGTAGGGTGCAGGTTCTCTATGCTAGGAGTTAGTACTCCCCTACTGTTTCAGGGTGTAGGTCCTCCACACATTATAGAATAGAGTCGGTACTCCCATAC
Organism: Viscum album; assembly: GCA_963277665.1. Classification (NCBI taxonomy): domain Eukaryota; kingdom Viridiplantae; phylum Streptophyta; class Magnoliopsida; order Santalales; family Viscaceae; genus Viscum; species Viscum album. Next base: position 1,518,553,736 of record OY728161.1, read on the forward strand.
CGGGTAGGGTATGGGTCCTCTATGATAGGATTCGGTACTCCCCTGTCGTACTAGGGTGCAGGTCCTCCACACATGAACTGACAGAGTTGGTACTCCCCTATCGTACCAGGGTGCGGGTCCTCTAGTCCCTGAGTAGTACTCCCCTACCGGGTAGGGTGCGGGTCCTCGGTTGGAGTTGGAGCTCCCTTGGTTGTCGGACATAGTAACGAGGAGTGGGTCTATGCACTTGATGAAAATGATACCTAGATAGGAGCTAGTTCTCCCTCTATAGACTGAGTTGTGGGCCACTCCTTATAGGAGTGATGGAGGTTTCGTGAGATGGTTAGGAGCAGGGCTCCCTCATCTGTGTACATTAGTGAGGGGGGGGGGGGGAATCTCTACTTGGGTTTCCTTATTCTTGCATTGGGTGCAAGAAAGATATGACTGAACCTCCAGTGCTAGGCACTGGAGCTGGACCTGGTAGGATATTCCCAATGGAGCACGTTCTTTTAGACAAACCATTAAAAATAGTAGAGTTGTTCTCGATGGAGTGTACCTCTCAGATGGGTTCCATCTTAGATGGGTGAGCTCATGGAGTGTTTTTTTCCTAGTTTTATGTGTTGCCTTTCAAACCTATGATGAGAATTGTATTCATGGATATGTGGTTGGAACCTTGTGATTCTTAGTGTTTGAAATGAGTATATCTGGATGTTCTTGGTATATGTATGGACATTTACCTTTGTTGAGATGATTGTATCTTCTTGGTGGTGTTTCCTTTGTAGTCTTTTACGTTGTGGTTTTCGGGGTCCCCTACTGAGTATTGTTTTACTCACCCCTACACAGGCTTTTCCTGCACATGTCGTGTCTTGTGGAGGCGTTCAACGCTTTGACAAAGTCTAGGGAGGGCCAAGACCGGGTGGTGCTCAGTGAGATCAGACAGATGAGGTGTACTCCTACAGCTTCAGGTAGTTACCCTTTACCTACCCTTTAGGTAGGGTTCTCAGCGGATGAGCTTCAAGGACTTGGGGTTTTACTTGTGTCGTGTCTTTCTTTTGGTGGGCATGTATACTAGCCCGGTTTGTCACCCTTTACTTTCTCTTAAACTCTGGTATTATTTTACTTAGTGGTTTTCATGCATAGCTTCCATGGATTTTTACTTCCCAGCATCTTTGGTTTGGAGTTGTGTGCGTGTGTGTAGGTACTCGGGCTAATGCCTCCCATTTGTGGGATATTCCTACTCGGCACTAGTCGCCAACCCCTAGCCTATCAGAGGTGATCTTGGGGTAGTCAAGGCATGGGCCCCGGGGGACGGTTCGTGACATGATAAATATTAAAAAAATATTAATTAGTAAAAAATCGGTAATTAGTATTAATTAGCAATAATCAGTATTAGTTGACAATAATTAGTAATAATTAGGAAATATTAGGAAAAATAGTAAAAACTTAGTGTCATTTAGAAAAAAGTACCGGAAATTAGTAGTAATTAAGAATAATTAGTAATAATTAGTTATAATTACCAATAATTAGTATTAATTGACATTAATTAGTATTAATTAGCAATAATAAGTATTAATAAACAATAATAGGTATTAATTAAAAATAATTAGAAATAATTAACAACAATTTGGAATAATTAATGATAATTAGGAATAATTTATGATAATTAGGAATAATTAACAATGGTTAGGAATAATTAGTAATAATTAGTAATAATTAATGAAATTTAGTAAAAAAATTCCAATAATTAGCAGTGATTAGTATTAATTAACAATAATTAGTATTAATTAACAATAATTAGTAATAATTAACAATAATTAGTAATAATTAACAATAATTAGTAATAATTAGGAATATTTAGAAATAAATAGGAATAATTAGTATTAATTACGAATAATTTGTAATAATTTGGAATAATTAGTATTAATTAAATATAATTAGTATTAATTAGTGATAAATAGTATTAATTAAAAATAAATAATATTAATTAGCATTAAATAGTATTAATTAACAATAAATAGTACTAATTAGAAATAATTAGTAATAATTAACCATAAATAGCATTGATTAGAAATAATTAAACATAAATAGTATTAATTAGTAATAAATAGTATTAATTAACAATAAATAGTGAAAATTAGCAATAAATAGTATTAATTAGAAATAAATAATAGTAATTAGAAATAATTAACAATAATTAGAAATAATTAACAATAATTAAAAATAATATACAATAATTAGCCATAATTAGCCATAATTATCCCTAATTGCCCATTATTACCCATAATTTTCCATAATTTCCAATAAATTCTCATAATTTTCCATAATTACACATAATTACCCATTATTAGTAATAATTACCCATAATTAACCATAATTACTAATAATTAACTGACCAAGGGGTGGGTGTGAAGTAGGGAATAGAGGGGATGAAGGAGACGATAGAGTGAAAGAATTATAGTGCCCTTGAGTTGAGACCATTTGGAGGAGAGGTAGTCATGGGTAAATCTACGAGTGATGGAAAATTGTGTTGATGTGAGAGATAATAATGACATGATTAGTGGGTTTTTTCCCATTTTTTGGTTCAATATATCATCATGATAAACTAATGTTTTACCCATAATACTACATTCGCATTATCTATATCAGTAAAGAATTATTTTATCATGATGAGATATTGAACCAAAAAAGGTGGAAACCCACTAAGTGTTTCATTGTTATCTCTCACATATGTTTCCTCTTCCATCACTCACAGGTTTACCTTTGACTACCTCTCCTCTAATCAGTCTAAACCTGGGGTCACAATAATTATTTCCCTCAGTCATTGCCTACATTTCCATTGCTCCCTACTTACCGCCCTTTCTCCTATAATTATCAATAATTAGTGGTATTTAAAAAAAAATAGGTAGTAATTTGTAAAAATTAGGGAAAATTGTCAAAAATTAGTATGTAATCTTTCTGTTCACTATTATTTTTTTATTTTTTAGTAATTTATTATATTTAGTTTTATATACCACTAAATTTAAATAATTGGTCATACTTACATGTAATTTTTATTTTTTTTATTTTCTGATATTTTTGAATCATCTCTTCCTTCTATCAAATTAATCATAAGCAATTTTTTATTTTTTATTTTTTAGAAAAATATAGAACAAGGAAGTATACAACATATTTTATTACAAGATCACAATTGGATAAATCATCATAAGAATCAAAATGGTTTTGTTATAAATCCTATATATATTGAGGTTGTTGAAGATTTTTTATCATTTTCATCATCAAACCCAAAATTTATTTCAGAAGGGACAATTAAATGTCTATGTAAGAAATCTTATCTGAGGATATTTTAAAATTTTGATATTATAGTGGGTCATCTATTACATTTTTTTTTTGAAAATATTATGTTTTTTAGTATCAACAAGGTGAACACAGTTTAGAAGAAGATATTAATAATTTGGTTCTAGAACCATCATAGTTTCAAACATTAGTACATGAGGTTATTTGTCTATTTTTCAACAAATAAATACTCAGAATGATGATTTAACTTCTGAGTTTAAACCATATCAATTTTATGAGTTGCTAAATTCTACTGAGGATTCCTTATATCCTGGTTGAAAGATAAGAAAATTTGAAGTGGTTACAAAATTTAAGGCTATTAAATCAAATAACAGAATCTCAAATAGCTTTTTTACTTAGATATTATCTTGGGTTAAATCATTATTACCTGAATGAAATGTGTTGCCTATAAATTTCTATGAGATCAAGTGGTTGTTCCATAATTTGGATCTTGGTTATCATATGATTCATGCACATTAATATGATGGCATCGCATATTATGGTAAAAATGAGTTGTTAGTTAGTTTTTCTACATGTTGACAATCGGGATACCAAGAGGCTCAACAAGGGAGGTATGGATTGGTTCCCATTAAATAGTTGAGATATTTTCCATTTACATTGAGATTGTAGTACTCATTTATGTCTCATAACACAACATCATTGATGTCATAAAAAATACAATATTTCAATAGGTAAAAACTTAAAACCATCCTTGTAATGGTGATTCATGGAATTTTGACTAGCTGCATTCGTCTTTTTATTCAGAAACTCGTAATGTGTGATTGAGTCTTTCTACTGATGGTTTTTTTTCATTTGATTCTTGTGGTAGTCAATATTCTTGTCGGTCTATATTTATAACTCTATACAATATACCTCCCTAGATTTTGATGAATTAACCACATATATTTTTTACATTATTTATTCTAAGACATATAAAAAATAATATTGATGTTTATTTGAAGTTATTGATTAATGAGTTAAATTTATTATGGAGTAATGGTGCCAGTATATATGATATTGTTGTGAAATAGATTTTTCTAATTAAAGCTACATTAATGTGGATAATTAGTGACTTCCCAGCATATGGAGTCTTATTCGGATGGAGTATACATGGTTCAAAATCATTTTTATACTGTATGAGTGATAGTAAATTGTTTATTCTCATTAATGGAAGAAAACCTTATTTTATTCACTGTCATCACATATTTATTCCTACTGACCATCTTTTCCAAAGGAACAAAATCATTTCAAAAAAAGTACAATTGAAATAGATGGACCTCCATTAATGATCTCAAGTATTTAATTAAAATATATTGTATCTCTATTTACTTTCATTTTCTTTATACTAACTATAAAATAACAAAAAATAGATGGATTTGGGAAAGATTGAAATTGGATAAAACAAATTATTTTTTAGGATCTTCCATATTGGTATGATTTTTTGGTCTATCACATGTTATATTTCATGCATATTGAGAATAACTATTTTGATAATATATTTTATACATTTTAAGACACACCTGGAAAGACAAAAAATAATTTAAAGGCATGATTAGAACTTTCCTATATTTTATAGTGACTAAAACTTGAGTTGTTTGAAAATGATAGATCAGATAAGTTAATGAATCCAAAAGAGGCTTGTACATTTTCCAAAGAAAAGTGTTTATTATTTTGTCAGTAGATTATGGATTTGAGGATAATAGATAGTTATGCTTCTAATTTGGAAAGATATGTCAAAAATGGTCAAATTATCATATTAAAAACTCATGAATGTCATGTTATAATGGAAAGACATATATCGATTATAAGTAGAAGTTTGTTGAATTATTTTATTTGGGATACGCAAACAGAAATGTCATATTTTTTCCAAGAAATATGTGCAGTGATAGAAGGTACTGAGAGGAATATAAGAATATATTGTTTTAATTTTATGTAGACTAGAAAAAATAATTCTGGTGGAATTCTTTGATTTAGTGGAACATTTGATATTACATTTTCCATGTGAAGAAAAATATTGAGGGTAGGTACAGTACCGATGGATGTACCCATATAATAGATGCATGTAGAAATTAACTAAAAAGGGATGTAATAAGGGATGTGTTTAAGGTTCAATTTCATAATCTTATTTACAAGATAAAATTTCATTTTTCTACTCCCATTATTTCCAACCCAAATATCCTTAACAACTTAACAGAATGGAACCTAATGAGGTAGATGTTGATGATGCAATGAATAATCAATTATCAATTTTTAATCAACCTGAAATTGGATTTGCTAGAGTTCGTGAATGATGGATATAAAATGATGAACATCACATGGATCATACATATATTCTTCTCAATTATTAATAAATGATATCATTTGTATAATGAGTGCTAATTTCACATATTATTTATATTTTTAAAAAATTAAATTAATATTATTTTATTTTTATATTATATGATGACCATATCTAGAAACATTTTCACAAATTACACCGTAATCTCTTAAATAACATCATAAAAATAATTTTTTCTATTGGTTTCAAAGAATGGTAAAGTAATTTTTTTATGGTTTAATATATAAAATCAATTTAAATTTTATTATATTGCTAAATTTTTTCAATTTTTCAGGTATCCCAACATGCTGATAAAATTGATAATCGATTGTGTGTATTAAGTAACCCAACATAAAAAATGGTTAAATCTTATAATTCATTTATGGTTAATGGTTCTTGATTTAATACATGTGTATATGGTGAATAAAAAACAATAAATAGTGATGTTTTCTTGAGAGGATCTCATCATAGAGAAATTGAAGTTAACTTTTATGGCATGTGGGATAAAATAATTGATCTGTCTTATCTGGGATAAAATTATGTAATGATGTTTAAATTTCATTTTTTTTGGTACTGATAAAGGATTTTTTATTCTTCTGCACCATGGAATCATTGAAATTAAATATAAAATCCTTCTTATATTAAATGAACCATTTATTATGGCTCATCAATCACATAAAAATTATTATAAAAATTATTGTGCTACTTTAACAGAGTTCACTGATGTTTGAAGCCTTATAAAAGTAAAATCTCATGAAAATAAGTTTATGAAAAGTGATTTTGGTTCTGATGAAGTTAAATGAATTGAAATTATTCAATAGATAGCTCAAAATATATCTTTTCTAAGAAGATACATGAATATCGATGATGAAACCCCATAATTATGGGTTGGTAGTGATGATTATCACTACTAAAAAACGGGCAAAGGAAGTGCCACCTTTAATCAATGCTAAGAAAAAAGCGCTAATAAAGGATTCCTTTATCAGTTCTAAAATTTTAGCTCTCATAAAGGAATACTTTATCAGAGATTTATTAGTGCTGATAAATACTTCCTTTATCAGTGCTAGAAAAGCGCTGATAAAGAATCCCTTTATCAGCACTAAAGTTTTAGCGCTTATAAAGAGTATGCTTTATAAGCGCTGATAAAATCATAGTCCCATATTTTATAAAATTGGGTCCACAGTATCCTATGTTTATCGTGCCCTCAATCCCTCATAGTGTTGTACCCCTATGACAACTCCCCCCCCCCCCCGATCTTCTCTTTGTCGGACCTCCGCCGCTAGCCCTACTCTTTATCCTCCCCCTCGAACCCCTTCTACAGATCCTCCTCCCCGAAAACCCTACTTCTCCTCCTCTCCACTAGACCCTACTCCCCACGAACCCTTCTCCTCTATTTCTCAATAGTGGTAGCTCCTCCCATGCACCTCCCCCTCTGGCAGTCGCACCTTCCCCTCCCGACATAGCGCAGAAGTCTCCCTGACCGCTCGACGCTTCTTCTCTCCCTCCATCATGGGTGTGATCTACTCTAGGTAAGTCTTCCTCTTCTCCTTTTAGGTTTATTTTTGGTGGATAGGTTTTGTGAGAGTAGTTTTAATTAGGGTGATGTTTGGATTCTTCCCCATGATCACCACCCTTGGATTAGATGCTAACTAATATAGAGTTCTAACAATCTATGTCATGAAATAACACACGTAGTGGATTCTTATACTTGGTTAGCAGATGATTTGAACTAAAGTGTGACTTTTTTATGATTCCCCATGGGTTCTTATGATGTTTGGAACTAGAATTTATTTTTCACCAAGTTTCATATATATGAGGGTTTGATATTCTCATGCAACCTCAAGCTAGACCTTGTTATACATGAATATTCTATTAATGTTGAGAGTTTTTTCATCATCCTTCTAGTGGACTGGGTTTATCTATACTGGGTAAATTGGTCTTTTTGTAAACCCCTTCATGAAAAAGAAGAGTTTTGATAGTACCCCGCCTCATTATTAATTGGTTACACTTTGTGGGTGTCATGATGTGCTGGTGATTGTTTTTATGGGGAAGGTTCTGTTTTGATAGTTATTATGACCTCTCAAATATAGAAAGTGTATCCAACCCTATGGATGTTAAGTATATTTCCCTTAGTTGGTGAGCACGGTTTTATGTGATGTGTGCAAGAAAAATACTTTTCTTCCCTATGAATGTCAAGGAATTCTGGAATGCTTCATAATAGAGACTTATGGTTAATTCTTGGTAAGGATATGGTGTATGCATCAACCCATATACCCGAGATGATGAGTGTATTTGTGAAATTATAGTTTTCTAAATTGAATCTCTCCTTGATATGGTTCATAGTGGAGCCTATAAGCCATTTAGGTTCATTTATTATTAAACTAAGATTCATGGAGTGGCCTCTAATCTTCATGCACTAGGGCCAAATAAGATGAGGATATTAGAGTAGCGCATCCATGCAAAGGTGAATGGTATTCTTTGGAAAAGGACTTTGGGTTTAGATAGTGGTATGAACATGTGATCAGTTGTATTTGGGTGGTTAATTCTTTTTAGGATTGTGGGATGTTTCTTGACTTCGATCAATGCTAAATTCCACACATCTTTCTTTTATGAAAAGGATAATTTAAGGGTGGTGTCAACTTAGTGAACCTCTATGACCAGTTGTTCCTAGGTGATAGTCTAGAAGGTTTTTTCTTGAAAATGGGGAGACACCATGCACTTCATTGGGTAGATAGTGATTCTTCCTTGATACCTATTATGGGTATCAAGATTGTTATTTTGAATGGAGACTGCTCTAGTAAAGAACTACCCTTGGTGTGTCAAGCCAAGTTATTTGGGTTAAGTACACCTACACTATAGAGAACCCAATTATTTGATGGGGTGAATTTATTCTCAGGAGATTGTAAATGTATTTCACTTGGTTGGATTGTATTTCAACTCTTTTTATTAAATCCATTAATCTATGTTGATCAATTCATAGACCAACCTCTAGTGGTTTGTGGGAATTCAAAATGTAATACTAATATTTGGATGGCTATATTAGTGTTCTATGATTATTCCTATGGTTTGAGTTGATATCATAATATTTTAATGTAGTGATCTTCTGGGATGTAGGGTTAGCAGCACCCACCCACGGTAGGTGTGTGATGCAAGTCTCATCTCAGGAGGCACTGTCATTCATAGGTACCTCAAGGATATCCCATTACTACAAGGAATTTAATATTATTTTGATGGGTATAGACATATCACATTGCATTTTCTTAACATTCATGCTACAGTCAGAGTGGCAGTCGACGAACAGCCTAGGTAGAGGAATGAACTGAAGAAAGGAGGTGTGTACAACACTAAAGTGATGAAGTAGATTGGGGAGAAGCATGAGGTGTATGGAACTTTGGTTTTATTCTACTAATACTACCCCTAAGTAGACTACTCCTATATTTGGAAGTTAGTGGTTAGAATCTCAGATAGTTGTAGTCACTAGAGTCTTTTTACCAGGAGGCTGTAGGAGTGTTTGGAGGTACGATCTATGTTTGTTATACTTTTCTTGTAGTGCTATTAGAAATAGGTACAAGAAAGTATTTTTCATAATTTTTTCAATTATTTTCTAGGTATATGGTAGGAGTTGGTAGAGCCCCATGTTAGTGGGAGGGAGTTATTGCATATTCTTTAGATGTTCATGATAGAATTTATGTTCACTAACTTTAATTTTCTATTTCTAATGTTAATTTGGGTAACAAAACCAATGACATTTCATAGTAATTTTGGATAAACCTAGGTTATTTGTTTCCCCCTCAAACCCCTTGTTTTCATTTTATTTGAGTTTGGTCACTAGTTTTCGGCTGTTTAATCTGATTATTTTATTATGAATGAGGTGGCTAGTAGGGGTGGTTAAAAGGATGTTTAATGTTTTGCTGCAAGCGTGGTGGGTGCTAGAACTATTGGTAAAGGGTTGGAAAGTGTGTTGATTTTTATGGGGGTCTATCCTGGTTCTGTTGATTTCCAAATCTTTATTGGAAATGGTTAGGCTCTATTAATCTCAATTTTTATAAGTGGTTTTGTTCTACTATATTTGGAAGTCTTGTTTTGTGTATTTGAATCATAAATACTAATATTTTAGATTCAAATAGGATGGATATGAATAAAGATTGGATGGATGCTAATCGTTTGACAATAGAGTATGAGAACGGAGTGAAAGAGTTCATCAAGTTTGCAAAGGATCATGCAAAGGATTCTTCTCTAATCCTTTGTCTATGTTTACATTGTTGTTATTCTAGAATAATTACTCTAGAGGAGTTGGAAGAACATTTGATATGTCACGGAATAGATCGGAGTTATAAATGTTGGAATAAGCATGGATAAAAAGATAATATATCTACTGGCTGGGATAAAACTACGTTTTATGGATCATTAGATATGAATACAAATATGGATAATAAAGAAGACTGTATGGAGGATTTGATTACAGATGTCAATGATGATGAAGATTGTATTGATGAAATGATAAGGAAAGTTTAAGATGAACTCTGTGATTGCCCAAAATTGATTGAGATGTTAAAGAGTTGTGAAAAGACGTCATTGTATACTGGTTGCACTAAATATACAGCATTTCCAGCTGTACTGAAGTTGTATAAATTAAAATCAGGAAACGGATGGAGTGATGTCAGTTTTACGGAACTACTTTCTCTCTTGAATGACATACTCCCAGAAGATAATGAGCTCTCAAACCAGACATATGAAGTTAAACGAATGTTACACTCGATGGGTATGATTTCTGAAATAATACATGCATGCCTAAAAGGTTGTATACTGTTTTGAAAGGAGAATAAATTACTTACAGAATGCCCAAAGTGTGGTGATTCTCAATACAAGAAAGATTAATCCAGACCTAAGAAAGTTGTATGGTACTTTCCAATCATTCTAAGGTTTAGTCATCTATATAGATGTGAAGAAACTACAAGACAATTGTTGTGGCATGTAGATAAAAGAAATAAATATGGAAAATTACATCACCTGACCAACTCTCCTCAATGGAAGATAATTGATCATGAGTATCCTGAATTTGGAAAAGAGTCTAGAAACCTTCGTCTTGTGTTATCTACAGATAGAGTGAATCTTTTTTGTTTTCAAACCATCACTCACAATACATGGCCTATTATGTTGGTAAATTATAACTTGCCACCCTGGTTATGCATGAAGCAGAAATTCATCATGTTATCTATGCTTATATCAGGACCAAAACAACCAGGTAATGATATTTATGTTTATTTGTCTCCTTTGATCAAGGATTTGAAGTTATTGTGGGATTCAGGTGTTATATTGTATGATGCTTATAAAATTGAATACTTCACATTAAGAGCGATGTTTTATGGGATGATAAATGATTTCCCTACTTATGGAAAATTTTTCAGGCTATAGAATTAAAGGAACTCAAGGGTGTCCCGTGTGCGAAGAAGATACATAATCAATTAGGTTGAAACATTCATATAAATATGTGTTTCTAAGACATGGTAGATTTCTACCTCATTGGCATAAGTACCGATCTTGGATGACATCATCCAATGGATGTTTAGAACAACGCATAGCACTGTCTCCACTAATAGGTGATCACCTGTTTGAGAAAGTAAAATATGTGAATACTGTTTTTGGTAAACCATTTTCGAAAAACCTTACAAAAATCAGTTGGAAAAAGATATCAGTTTTTTTGAATTACCATACTGGAATTTTTTATACGTTAGATGTTTTCTTGATGTGATGCATGTGGAAAAAAAATATATGTGATAGTTCTATCAGAACGTTGCTAAATTCCCCTAGAAAAACAAAGGATGGAATTAAGTCAAGGTTGGGCATGGTTGACATGGGAATATGAGAAGATTTGGCTCCCGTGAAGAGTGAAAATCGAATGTTTCTTCTTCCAGCTGCTTACACTCTTTCCAGGGAGGAGAGATATCAGTTTTTCAACTTCATCAATGATGTAAAGGTTCCAGAGGGGTATTCATCAAATATCAAGAACATTGTTTCAATGAATGATTTGAAGTTAAAAGGTTTGAAATCACATAACTTCCATGTTTTGATGAAAGATTTAATTCCTATAGCTTTACGTTGAATTTTGACCAAGAATGTTTGTCATACATTAACCAAAATTTGTTTCTTTTTCAAAGCTATATGTAGCAAAGTTTTAGACTTGGTGAAATTGCCAGTTATGGAAAGATAAATTGTCATCATATTATGTGAATTAGAAATGTTCTTCCTACCGAAATTCTTTGATATGATGGTTCATTTGATGATTCAATTGGTGAGAGAGATTTGACTTTGTGGTCCTATGCACTATAGATGGATGTACCCCATTAAACGGTATATGAAGATTTTGAAAGGGTATGTCAAAAATCGAAGTCAGGTATAGGGTTGTATAGTGGAGCGATATATTGTTGAGGAAGCCATTAAATTATGTACCAAATACCTATCTAGTGTAGAAAGCATTGGTCTCCCAAAATCTCATCACACTGGACGAATTGAGGGTGAGGGAATTTCTGGAAGAGATGTTGGGACAATCAATATTACAGATTGGGAGCAGGCCCACCTTTTTGTTTTGCATAACAGTTGGGAGGTTTATCCATATATTGAAACCCACAAAGAAATTCTTAGGTAGTTGAATCTATCAAGGTATAAAAAATGGATATCAAATACACATAATCACCAGTTTATAGGATGGTTTCAGGACCATATTTTTAAAGAGTTAGATGAAAATATGAATTCAATTTCAAAACAACTTCGATGGCTAGTTGTTGGACCAAGAGTGTATGTATTATCTTAAAATGGTTATGTAATTAATAGTTATACATTATATACATATTAACATGATAAAGATAATACCATGAAAAATAGTGGAGTTACACTTGTGGCTAAAGTGATGCATGTTTCTGGTAGTAAGGACAGAAATCCAATTTATACAAATATGTCATACTTTGTCATTATCAAACAAATATGGGAGTTGGATTATACGACATTCCAATTGCTGATTTTTCAATGAAAATGGGTTGATAACAATAGTGGTGTTAAAATAGATGAATTGGGATTTCTGAAAGTTGATTTTAGTAAAGAAGGGTACAAAGATGAACAGTTTATAATGGCATCACAAGCGATACAAGTATTTTATGTTCTAGATCCCGCAAACCGAAATTAGTTGATTTTTTTGTTATCATCCAAAACTACTGAAGGGTCCGATGAAAATTCATTTGAGGACCATCCTTTCAGTGGTACGTCGTAATCATTTCGCAGCAGTGCCAATGTAGATGATGTTTTATATGTTAGAGGAGACCACAATGAAGGGATTTGGATAATCTATAGAGGTGTCAAATCCCTTCAGCCTTTGAAAAAAATAAATAGAGTTCAATAAATAGGTTATATTTTGTTTGTAATATAGATCTTGTTATCTCATGTTATTTTCTTATCATTACTGAATTTATGTAAGCTAAATTAACTATTCAACCACTTTTGTAGATAATGACTTCTGCACATTCTGGTGCTCCTAACCTCGAGGTTGAACAAGTCTCTCAAGCTATTGTCACTGGTGCTGCTGCTACGGCTTCTCTTAGTGTTGAGGTCCAACAACCATTACCACATGTCATTACTAGAATTTCAGATGAACATATTGATGATGTTGATATCAATGAAATGGTCAGGGATGAAGGACCGACATCGTAGAAAACACAGGTGCGTCGTAGTTTGACGGTGTTAGCCAAAGTTATTAAGGTGAAAAGAAAAGGTATCAAATTTGATGTCGGATGGAATGCACAAGGCCAACATATGAATCCCAACAAGGGTATGTTTATTAGTTACATTGGAATTTTTACTCGGAAACGTGTACCAATTGACATAGATTCATGGCACCATGTTGTGTCTGGACTAAAGGTTGTGATCTGGGAAGAAATTATGGTAACATTATAATATTATTTATTTAATTTACTAGTAATTAAAATAATGAAACAGTGTCTTACTCTTCTCAATCTCTTGCAGAGTACATTTATAGTAGATGATTCACATAAGAATTATGTACTAAGGCTTGTAGGAAGGATTCATCAAGGTTTTCACACTATTTTAACAAAATGTCACCTGAAAGATTCCAAAGGTAAAATAAAACCACACCCACCCATTGTCTATGCTCACCTGATATCCCAAGAAGCATGGGATGCATTTATTGGCCACCGTGGGGATGAGAAGTTTCAGGTACATTGTGGCTGATAATACGTTGTTTGAGGATAGATGTATTCATCACTTTGATTGTCAATATTTCATTTATGAAACAGAAACTCCGTACTGAAAATAAGGAACATGCATCAAAACCAACATACCCCTATCGTAAAATAAGGATGGGGTACGTTTCACTAGAAAAGAAAATGGTATGTATTTGAAATTTATAGTAATATTGTTAGGTGACAAGAAACAAAATCATAATTATATTTCTATATTTATATTTAGATTGATGGGTCTAAAACCAAAGACACTTCCATCCCACGTCATGTGCTATGGAAGGAGGCACATGTGAATAAGGAAGGGAAGCTATTAGATGAAAACAAACAAAAAGTGTGGGAAATATGTGTAAGTATGACACGATAAAAATATTTGTTTTGAATTTCTATTACATAAAAATAATTAGTTGTTTTCCTATATCTGATAGTCATAGGAATCAGCTACTCTTGTAGCAGATCCAGACCTATTATCAACGGCTTTGAAGTAGCCAGAACAATAAGGTCGTGTCAGAGGTGCGGGGTTTGGGGTGACACCCCGAGTATATTATGAGAAAAAAATGGATGATAGAGATGAAAAAATTAAACAAATGAGTGAAAGACTAGAAACTCTTGAAGAACGATTTCAATGGAAGGGTGAGTTGCTAGTAACTTTTATGGGTGGGAAGCAAGGAGAAGACACAACTCAGGAACAACCAGCGCATGAAGATCCCGCCCCACCCCCCACCATCTTTGAGGCAAGCCATTCCCCTCAAAGAACTGTCTTAGACATGGTAATAAATATTCTAATAATAGTTCCCATGAAATGTGAATCATAAAAACACTAATAATTTTCCTATACTGATCTTCTACAGGGTGATAATGACTGTGATTTATATTTGTCAACACCCACCTATCACCTTGTAGAAAGGGCTACGATGTTCAACATCCCAAAGGACAAGATGCATAATAGACCACTTCTGAAAGATAATCTGAAAGTGACGATTACTGTAGCTTATGAGCCAAATGAAGAGCTACCTATTCCACTTGATGACAATGATATTTATACAGTCGAAAAGGCTATTGGGACATTCATTTCATAGTTGTCACAACTTGTAAGAGTACATGTGGACAAAGAGGTATTTATTTCCATTTTTTTCAAGCTAAACCTTTAACAATTAATAAAAAAGGGTTTGAACCAATTAATGTTATTATAGATGGAGAAAGGGAAGGGACTGACAAGAAACCTCGCCTCAAAAGCATCTAAAGGATCGACCAATCGATCCCAAAGAGCTACTGAAAGCACAATAACACCACCTGTTCTCTATCCACATTTACTAGAATTGAAGACTCATGTGGATACGAAGCTAAGAAGTGGTAGTAGTCATATAGTGGTTTTTGAAAAGAATATATATGGAGATGAAATTCAAGATTTCATTGCTGCTGAAAATGTAAATGAGATTCTTGAATACGGTTGTCTAGGCGTCACAGTTATAAATTTATATATGAGGTATGTTTTCATGAATTGATTTTCTAAAAGCTGATATAATGTGAAAATTATGACTAAATGTATTTTATATTATTAACATATGTATATATGAAAAACAGTTGAAGTAATTTTCCCATGAGGCAAAATTCGGACTCCTTAGTCCTCATACCACATTAACACAACAAACGAAATTAAAGCCATCAAAAAAGGATGAAATAGTGAACGGCTTGCTGAAAACATTTGAAAGCAAGATTACGGATGACAAACTCTTCCTAATACCAACCATACAGGTGTAAAACTATACGATTAAATCATATCAATTATATTTTCACTTCTTTTATTACTTAATCCTTTTTGTGTTTTTAGGAAACATTGGCTTCTAATTGCGTTGAACTTGGATACTCCAAAGACTTATTTTCTGGATTCAATGCAAGGATATCCAACAAACCGACCACACATGATGGAGTTTGGGAATCTGTAAGACACTACATCCTACGTTTTAGGTCTAAACATCAAGTAATATAATTTATATTATCTTTTACTGAGGATTCTGTTATGATATGGAGGTGTATCATTATCATCTAAAAAAGGAATTAGGACAGGGGCTAAGCATAAGGAGGTGAGAAAATACTACGTCTGGACAAATATCAGGGTATATATGATAAAATTTAACTATCCAAACACATATCAACACAAGTTACTTATTCTACTAATGATCAAATTTTTTGTAGTTTCCAAAACAAACAAATGATAATGATTGTAGTTATTATGTTTGTAAAGTTTATGAAAGAGATTGTTTTTCATCAACAAACTAGCATACCTAAAGAGGTATTTTCAAAAACAACTACTATTTAATTTAAATTATTTATTAAGTCTTTATTTATATATTTTGTAGTACTACTATGACTGTCAAAAATCCTCATACTCACAAGCTGATATAGATTTTGTCATAAACTAGTGGGTCGCATACCTGATGGAAGATTGTACACAAATAGCATGAAGATCTGACTTGGGGACGTGTACAATTGGTGGTCATTTTTTAGAGGGGTTAAGGGGATCAAAAGATGAAACATTGTTGTATGTAAATGTTCATAGGAAAATTGTAATTGTTATTAAATAAAACTTCCTTTATCTAATGAGTCATTTTCCCATTTTAACATATGAAATACACCAGCAACATGCAATAATGATGAACCACTTTTCTTTGGGCTTTGGATAAGAAAAAACAGTTAAATCTCCAAAATACCTTCATATCCGATCAAACACATTCGGATTGTGTTAATACTTTAGGGGAACAATCCATGGGTCATTTTTAACATGTAAGAGTCAACCCCGCCTCAATCTAAAGCACGGTGTGGCCAGTATCACTCAAAGTGTCTCTCTTTAGTTTAAAATGGACAGAATTTCAAATGAAAACAACAACTGATGTATGGAAATCTGACCAAATGCATTCATATTGTGTTGATACTTTAGGGGAACAATCCATGGGTCATTTTTGATGTGTAAGAATCAACCCCACTTCAATCAGAGGCATAGTGTGGTCGGTATCAATTAAAGTTTCTCTCTTTTGTTTAAAATTGACTGAATTTTAAGTGAAAACAACAACTGACATACGTAAATCTGACCAAATGCGTTCATATTGTGTTGATCCTTTAGGAGAACGATCCATGGGTCATTTTTGACAAGTATGAGTCAGCCCCACCTCAATATGAGGCACATTGTGGCTGGTATCACTCAAAGTGTCTCTCTTTTTCTTAAAATGGACAGAATTTTAAGTGAAAACAATAATTGACATATGGAAATCCAACCAAATGCATTTGGATTATGTTGATACTTTAGTGGAATGATACATGGGTCATTTTTTATGTTTAAAAGTTAACCCCGCCTCAATCCGAGGCATGGTGTGACCGGTATCACACAAAGTGTCTCTCTTTTGTTTAAAATGGACAGAATTTTAAGTGAAAACAACAACTAACATACGGAAATCAAACCAAACGCATTCATATTGTGTTGATACTTAATAAGAAAGATACATGGGTAATTTTTGACATGTAAGAGTCAACCCCACCTCAATATGAGTCACGGTGTGGCCGATATCACTCAAAGTGTCTCTCTTTTGTTTAAAATGGAAAGAATTTTAATTGAAAACAACAACTGATGTATGGAAATACAACCAAAAGCATTATTATTGTGTTAATACTTTATTAAAATGATACATGGGTCATTTATGATGTGTAAGAGTCAACCCTGCCTCAATATGAGGCACGGTGTGGCCGATATCACTCAAAGTGTCTCTCTTTTGTTTAAAATGGACAGAATTTTAAGTGAAAACAACAACTAACATACGTAAATCTGACCAAATGCTTTCAGATTGTGTTGATACTTTATAATAACAATCCATGGGTCATTTTTGATGTGTAAGAGTCAATTTCTCCTCAATATGAGGCATGGTGTGTCTGGTATCACTCAAAGTGTCTCTCTTTTGTTTAAAATGGACAAAATTTTAAGTGAAAACAACAACTGACATACGAAAATCCAACCAAACGCATTTTGAATGTGTTGATACTTTAGAAGAACGATACATGGGTCATTTTTGACATGTACGAGTCAACCCCACCTCAATATGAGGCACGGTGTGGCTGTTATCACTCCAAGTGTCTCTCTTTTGTTTAAAATGGACAGAATTTTAAGTGAAAACAACAACTAACATACGGAAATCCAACCAAATGCATTCAGATTGTGTTGATACTTTAGGGGAATGATACATGGGTCATTTTTGACGTGTAAGAGTCAAACCTGCCTCAATCCAAGGTATGGTGTAGCTGATATCACTCAAAGTGTCTCTCTTTTATTTAAAATGGACAAAATTTTAAGTGAAAACAACAACTGACGTACATAAATCTAACCAAATGCATTCATATTGTGTTGATACTTTAGTAGAATGATCCATGGGTCATTTTTTACGTTTATGAGTCAACCCCGCCTCAATCTGAGTCACGGTGTGGCCGGTATCACTCAAAGTGTCTCTTTTTGTTTAAAATGGACAGAATTTTAAGTGAAAACAACAAATGACGTATGGAAATCAGACCAAATGCATTCAGATCGTGTTGATACTTTAGTGGAACGATATATGGGTCATTTGTGACATTTACGAGTCAACTCTGCCTCAATCCTAGGCATGTTGTGGCCGGTATCACTCAAAGTGTCTCTCTTTTGTTTAAAATGGACAGAATTTTAAGTGAAAACAACAACTGACATACAGAAATCTGACCAAACACATTTTTATTGTGTTGATACTTTAGTAGAATGATACATGGGTCATTTTTTATGTGTAAGAGTCAACCCCACCACAATCAAAGGCATGTTGTGGCCGGTATCACTCAAAGTGTCTCTCTTTTGTTTAAAATGGACAGAATTTTAAGTGAAAACAACAACTGGGGTATGGAAATCCGACCAAATGCATTCGGATTATGTTGATATTTTAGGGGAACGATCCATGGGTCATTTGTGATGTGTATGATTCAAACCCATCTGTACACCACCCCACCCCCCTGGATAGCCCCCCCCCCCCCACCAGCTTGGACAACCCCCCCCCCCCACCCCCCACCCCCCTGGACACCCACCAACCCTCTAGACGGCACCCCCACCCCTCCTAGACACCACCCCACCACCTGGACACCCCCACCCCCTGGACACCCCCACCCCCATGGACAGCCACCCCCACCCCCCTAGACACCACCCTAGACAACCCCCCCCCCCCACCCCACCACCACCACCCCCACTGGACACCCACCAACCCCCTGGACAGAACCCCCACCCCTCCTAGACACCACCCCACCACCTGGACACCCCCCACCTCCCTGGACACGCCCACCCCCATGTACAGCCACCCCCACCCCACCCCTACCCCCCGGACACCACCCCACCCCACTTAGACAACCCCACCAACCCCCTGGACAACCCCCCCCCCCCCCGGACACCCACCAACCCCCTGGATGGCACCCCCACCCCACATATACACCACCCCACCACCTGGACACCCCCCACCCCCACGGACACCCCCACCCCCATGGGCATCCCCCCCCCCAAAGACACCACCCCACCCCCCTTGGACAACCCCACCAACCCCTAGGATACCACCCCACCCCCCTTGGATAGCCCCACCAATCCCCTGAACTGCCCACCACCCCCCAGACACCACCCCACCCCTTGGACACCCCCCACCCCCCTGGACACCCCCACCCCCTGGAAAGCTCCCCCAACCCCTTGGACACCACCCCACCCCCCTAGACACCCCCATGGACACCCCCCCCCCTCACCACCATGGATAGCCCCCCACCCTCCTCGACACCCCCCAAACCCCTGAATGCCCCCCACCCTCTGGATTCCCCCCACACCTCTTAGAAACCACCCCACCACATGGAACCCCCCCCCCACCCCCCTAGACACCCCCACCCCCATGGAAAAACACCCCCACCCCCTGGACACCACCCCACCCCCCTTGGGCAGCCACACCAACCCCTTGAACCCCCCTCCACCCCCCCCCCCAGACACCACCCCACCCCTTGGATACCCCCCACCGATCTGGACACCCCCACCCCCTGAAAATCCCCCCCCCCAATCCCCTGAACACCACCCCACCCCTTGGACACCCCCCCCCCCCCACCCAGAACACCCCCACCCCACCCCCCTAGACACCCCCACCCCCCTGGACGGCACCCCCACCCCTCCTAGACACCACCCCACCACCTAGACACCACCCCTACCCACCTTGGACAGCCACCCCAAACCCCTAAACAGCCCCACCAACCCCTTGAATTCTAAATTGAATTATTTATGTATTTAATTAACTTATGAATTATGTGTTAATGGTGTATGGGTATACTTTCTGTAATTACCATATGAATTATTTGTTAATTCTGTATGGGTATACTTGTTAATATGCTAATTTTTTTTGTAGGTCTTGTTTGGGTGTGCTATTGTAGAATTTTATGTTACAACAGGTAGGGTATTTATCAGTGCTTTTTTAGCACTGATAAAGAATCCTTTTATCAGTGCTTTTTTAGAATTGATAAATGTATCCTTTATCAGTTCCTTTTTAGCTCTGATAAAGGATGTCATTATCAGCGCTCTTTTAGCACTGATAAAGGGTACCTTTATCAGTGCTTTTTTAGCACTGATAAATTCTACCTTTATCAGTAATTTTTTAGCACTAATAAAGGGTACCCCCCATCCCCCTTTATCAGCGCTGATCTTTACAGCACTTTTTTAGTGCTGTTAAAGCCCGTTTTGAGCGCTGATAAAGCTCATTTTTGTAGTAGTGTATGTTGATGATGTAACAAATGAATTTTAAATAATAAGAGATAATGAAGATGAAGTTACTATGGAAATTGATGATAGTGATGTGGAAAATGAAGATATTGACACTCTTGAATATTAATATAAGGATAAATATAAAGAATGATGTAATTATATGCTAGTTATAGTCATAATTAATATATATAATACTTGTTTTTAATTATTTTCTGAAAACATTATTTTTGTGTTTCAGATGGCTGGTGATAATTTAGCTAAGTTGTTCCATAGTCTCAAGGAGGCTATTCTTCCTAGTGATGAGTTTGATTCTTCATCATATGGCCCTCAGGTTATTGTATGTTCATCGTTGACTCAAAGGGTTCATTGTCTTGTGATATTGATGATTCTAAACCCTATTCAGAAGTGATGTACGCATCTTGATTTTGATCCACACATGCATAGGTATGTTCAGTTGTGTATTTTAGTTAATTTTAATTTATTTATTTATTTACTAATAGTTTTATTATTTTTTATATTTTCCCATAGTTTCTCACATATAACTATTGGATAGAGGAGTATTATTATATAGAATTATTTTTCTATAGCATGGGTGATGTGGGATCAGATTCCCATTAATGTTTGGTAGTGCATGTTTGATCATTGGATGGTACCTAAATATAGTATAGTTATTTTGAAATTAATTTATTTATTAACAAACTATTATTAATTATTTGTATGTTATATGGTATCCCATTAAAGATAACACAATAGACTCTATGTGGGAGGCCTAAGAGATCTGTATGCATGAATGATATCATTAGTTTTTTCACAATCTAAGGAAGAGAGCCATGAAGCAATTTGGATCCACAATTTTTTATCAGTCTTGATGTATCCATTAACATTATTTTATCTCATCTCAATTTTGGAATGGACTATGCTCATATTGTATGGGAGATATTTTTCACAGTATATCTTCATCAGTTCGGCATAATCAGGGGATGCAGGAGGTCAAGCATAGATTTGGTAGTTGTGCATTTATTACTCATCGATGACATATGGAAAGTACTTTTATTTATTAATTTTTATATAATTTAAATGTAAATTGTTTATTTTATATTCATATAGGAAGTTGATCGTCCTGATATTAAAGGGTTTTATGTTTATAAGAGGATTTATATTGATCTCTCCATTGGAGAGATTACTTATGGTAAAAAATGTTAGATTTTGTTCATTAATTTTTTTTGAGTTTTAAAATTCACTGAAAATAATATTTATTTTAATTTCAAATTGAATTTGAAGGAGTCATATGAGGTTTTGACTTCTCACACACATGATGAGAGTCTATACAAGACTGAGGATCAAGCTATTAGTGTGCCCAGATTTAATGATGTGGAATAGATACGGTTGACTCAATATGATATCAAGAAATGTTGAGTTATTGGTATAAATTCTCAATTGATACCCAGAAGTAAATATGGTAATATTTCATGGTTGTCGTATAACTCGAGGGGAGCTCATGGAGAGTTTTCATCATTGGTTGTAGAGTATAAGGGGAAGCTATGAGCTTAGAATGAGGTTATAGAGACCCTGTGTAGGGATTAGGAAGAAATTCATTAACACTAGTAGTAATAGAAGAAAGAGCAGTTTCTATGGAAGGAGCGGTAATGCAAGTAGATGATGGAGTACGTGTGATGACTAGAGTGGGGTATAGGGATGGAGTTGCCTCCACCACCTCCTCCAGATGACCCTCCCCTCCATAGTGATTTATTTATATTTTTGACACATTTATTATGTTAATATTTAAATGAACATATTATATATAATTTTATTATTAATTCACATGTCTACCGTTTTATATATTTGTTTTTCTAAAGTTATTATAGTGGTTTTTATTTTTTTTATTTTTTTTATTTTTTTTAATTATTTTCAATAGGGTTTTTTTTCATCGCAAATAATTATTTCAATGGAGTACCTACTCCATCATAAATTCTCACATAAATATAACCAGTCAAAAACTATTTGTGACGGGTAATTCATCCTTCAAAAATAGTTTTTTCTATGATGGGCCATTAAAAAAATGGATTTTACGATGCATTTTTCAGCCATGGGCTATTTGAGACTAGATCCCATCATAATTAACTACTTATAATGGGCTCCCATTACAAATATCCTATCGTAAATAATTCATTTTATAGTAGTGTATCTAGAATATTATAATACATCTACAATATAATGATTAAGTACTGGTACAAAAACACTTCAATCCTTACACTTCAAAGATTTTCATAGCATAGGCTTTTCCTTGGTCTAGGAGTTAACCCTTGGATTGAGTCATTGACTCAGATAATTTTCATATTCCCCACACATAAGAAATTGAACTAAAAATGGTTTTTTAGAACATAATTTATTCCCTTTCATCATAATCTTAATTTTTCCTCGATAACTCATTGATTTATGCCCTTATTTTCCACAAATAAAACATTTTCTCATTCCGTTGAGAGATTCTCCAAGATTCCTCTTTCCACATTTCTGACATGAAGGAAAATATTCCTCATTTCCTCTATGGTCTCTACTACCTGAGTTCTCAACAAGCTGTATCCTTGTCTTCTTTGGTGAGTCCAAGAGTTTCCTAAGGTGTAAGTTGTTGATCATATATCATGATAATTTATTAGGCATAATCACAATATCTTTTACTCTAGTCATCATCCCATTTGGTTTCTCATATTCACTATATTGTACATCATGTTCAATGTTAACATTGTTCCATATGGTTCCTGTTGACCTCGCCTGTTTTGATAATCCCAATTATGTGTTAATATGTGTTTATAATGCTATGTTGACAATAATATCAAAATAATCATTGGAATATGTTAATCACTATTTATCTATGTTTATACATACTTTGAAATAATTATAACTCAATATGGATATGCTTTTCATATAACAGATAAGTGTTAAGTTCACCGATATGCACATAGCTACCGATACAGACAAACAGACAGACCTACTATTATAACAAGAGATACCGATATGAGGATCACTAATACAAATAGATACACAGATACTGATAAGGCTAAGTACACTGGTACAGAACAGAGCTACTGATATGTAAGTCTACCGGTACACCAAAAGGTTACCATTAGAGTAAGTCTACCGATATGTGTAATTCTACCAATAAACAAAGGTCACCGGTTAAGCATAGCTATTGATACAAGCTACCAATACAAACAGACAGATACACAGCTACTGTTATAAAGACCTACCGATACAACCAGACGAATGAACAACTACTGATACAGAGCTACTGATATAAAGTTCACCGATAGGCAGAGCCATCGATATAAGTAGTTACCAGTACAAGCAAGTTACCGATAGACCAAATCTACTAATATAAGAATTTACTGGTATATATAGCTACTGTTACATGGAGTAACTGCTACCGATACAAGAGTTGTCGATATAAGGAGCTACCGGTACAAGAACAAAGAGCTACCGATAGGAGCTCACCGCTATACAAAGTCCACCGCTACACGTATACCAACAGAGAGCTACTGATGAAAGATGACTGTTAACCAGTCATTGCTACTCATACTCTATTTCTATTTATTTATTAAGAAACGGTCATATTTGATGTTTTTAATGCACGTACTATTAATTAATGATATTTGTTTGCATGTCAGGGAATTGTACCTCGTACCTATGAAAAAGTAATCATTCACATTGTCAGAGCTGAAAGCTATAAAAGGAAAGACAAAAGCCAGACATAAGAAGTGCAGAAAAGAAGTGAAAAAGCTATTGGGTGTAGAGATACATGAAGATACTCATTTGATACAAAAGGAACACATGCACTAGAGCTTAAAGTGGAAAAGAACTTTTGCTGGAATATGAGGAACATTGTTGTGCTGTAAAGTCTATTGGAACCTCGAGCGAGACTTGAACATACTGAAAATCAAGGAAGCAAAGGACACTCTACTTTCAAGAAAAAAACCAGAGAAGGACTCAGAAGCACTTCTGTTTAATCTAAAGGAGTCAAGAGCTGCATTTCAAATCACTAGAGCATTCTGAACTCATATCTAATCTCTTAGTGATTCTTTTATTTATATTTTGAGCAGTGTGTGTGCTCTGTATTTTTAGACACACACTGTCTCCTATGCTAAACTGGAGGATTTCTAAATCCTCATACCAAACTTCTATAACTCTCTTGTATCCCACTGTGGATAGTGGTAGAGGTCAAGTGTGGCCTGGATAGCCTGTGTGCTATTTCTTTTATATTTTCCCACGAAGAACTGTGGTAGAGGTCTTAGTACCTGGACAGTCTTTCCACTGTTGTTAACCTCGATCCAGGGTGTGGATCAAAATTTATATAAATTGTTTGAGAGGACTAAGTCTCAGCTTGAGACTGAACCTCTTGTTTTAAACTACTGTGCTTATTTTTTTTAAAAAACTATATTGATTATTCCGCTGCTAAGTACTTTGAAATATAAATCTATTTTAGAGTAACTTTAATAGTTAAATTAGCAAGTGTTTATAACTTTTTTTATCCAGTAAGTTAGTTTCAAAAGCTAATCAATCTTCAGATTGATTCAACTGAGAAATAATCAATCTCTTGAGAAACTAATTGAAAACTTACAATATTCATAAATTCACTACAGTTTAGATTATTATTCAATTTGGGGTATTTTAATATAAATCTTTTTAACAGAAATTTTAATTGGTACTCAATTCACCCCTCCCCCCTCTTAAGTATCCACTCTGAATAACATTTGGTATCAGAGGTTGTTTGTTATTTATAAAGGATTTCCAAATACTCTGTTTTTTAACTGTAATTTTAGTTTTATCTTAAAGATCTTAAATTTTTGTTAGTTCTAAATTTTATCTCTTTAAATATATTTTCTAAAATATAATTATGGATAATAGACTTGAAGGTACTGCTACCAATAGGCCACCGTTCTTTAATGGTACAAATTATTCCCAATGGAAACTTAAAATGAAAATTCATTTATAAAGTATGAGATTTGACATATGGACTGCTATAGAGACTCAATATAAGATTCCAGAAACTGAAAGAACTACTTGGGATGAACCTACTAAGAATGCATACAACAATAACTATAAAGAAATTAATGCTTTGTACTGTGATTTAGGCGATGAGGAATTTAATAGAATATCTCCTTGTAAAACTGCTTATGAAATCTGGGACACTTTGGTTAGTTCCCATGAGGTAACAACCAATGTTAAAGAAATGATATTGAATACCTACACTATTAAGTATGATAATTTTAAAATAAAATCTGACGAACCTATTTCTGATATGTATCTCAGGTTCAATGAGATTTTCAACACTATGATCTCACTTGGAAAAGTTGTTCCTGCAAAGGAGCAGATTATGAGAATACTAAGATGTCTTCCAGAAAGATGGAGAGGCACATAAGTTTCAATAATAGAATCGTGTGATATAATTTCACTGCCTGTTAAAGAATTAATTGGTAAGTTGATGATGTATGAAGAAGAGCTGAAAGTAAACAAGGAAGAAAATGATGAACCAAGGAGGAAGTCAGTAGCATTTAAATCTACTGCCTCAAAGTGAAAGGACAAGTATAAAGTTCACATACCTACTGAAAGCTCAATAAGTGAAGGTTTGGATTCTAATAGTGATAAAGAGATGGCTCAAATAGCCAGACGGTTCAAGAAGTTCTGCAGGAAGAATAAATTCTTCAGAAAACCAAATTATAAAGGAAAATATGACAACAAGGGTCATTGGAAGAAGGATTGGAAGAAAGATGAAAAGCATGATGAGATAGTGTGTTATGAATGAAAAAGGAAAGGACACATTAAGGCAGACTGCCCAAAGTTAAAGTTCAAGAAGAAATATGACTATAAGGACAGAAAATATAAGAAAGCCATGAAGGAAACCTAGAGTGCTTCAGAAGACAAAACAAGTGAGTCTAAAGTTTCTGACTCTGAAAAGAATCGTGCCAACATGTGTTTCATGACTAATACTTCTGAGGTACCTGTTTCCCCTATGCTGAATGATTGTTATTCTGGGAATGAAATTAGTGATGATAATATGTCTAAATCTGAATTGTTTGAATACTGTAATATGCTAGAAGAAACTTGTAGTGAATTGAAGGACAAGTATAAGACCTTAAAAATAGCATGCTTTGACCAGCTCTGTTAAATCCACACTTGATATAGAAAAGGAAAATAATACTCAATTACTTAAGGAAAATACTGAACTGAAATTGTCCAATGAGAAATTAAGGAAGGACTTAGAGAAATTCACAAATGGAAAGAATAATCTAACTAAAATTCTAGGAAAACAAGTGGCACCAAAATATACCACTGGAATAGGCTATCATCCTGGACAGAGACAGATTACTAAAAATAGATTTATTCCTAAATCTGGACAGAATGATGCTAGTTCTAGCTCTATAAATTCATATGCTTCAACTAGTTATTCACATGGTTATAGATCAAATAAATTTTATCTTTCAAAATCGTTTGAATCTATTGATTGTATGAAACCCATTAGACAAATTTGGGTACCAAAACTTTTACTTGCTAAGAATTCTGGACCCAAGAAAATATGGGTACCAAAATCATTTTCTGTTTAAACCTATTTTGTAGGAAAATTTCTTGAAAATATCCCATAAGAAGGTATGGTACTTGGATAGTGGATGTTCAAGGCATATGACTGGAGATTACTCATGCTTCAAGAGTTTAATCAAAATTGATGGAGGCCATATCACCTTTGGTGATAATTCAAAAGGAAAAATCATCGGCTTAGGCCAGATTGGTAACATTGATATAGTTTTAATTTCCAAAGTTTTATTTATTTATGGACTTAAATATAACCTATTAAGTATTTATCAGTTTTGTGATGATGTTTTCAATATTAAATTTGAAAATGATTCTTGTAATGTTTTTAATTCTAAAAATGTTTTAGTATTTTCTGCTTTGAGAAATGAAAATGTTTATGTTGTTGATTTGAATTATTTGGCTAAACAGAACATTTCTTACTTAAATGCATTTCATAAAGAGTCTTGGCTATGGCACCGAAGATTAGGACATTGCAACATTCATTCACTTAGAAAATCGAATAGGAAAAACATAGTTAGAGACCTACCTAAACTTGAATTACCAACTGATAAAGTTTGTAATCCCTGTCAAAAGGGAAAGCAACATAAAGTTTCTTTTAAATCAAAGAAAGAAGTTTCAACTTCTCAACCTCTCGAGTTAGTTTACATGGACTTGTTTGGAACTTCTAGAGTTTCTAGTTTAAATGGGAAACACTATGTCTATGTCTTAGTAGATGACTATTCTAGGTACACTTGGGTATACTTCTTAGCTCACAAAAGTGAAGCTTGTTCTTACTTTATTAAATACTCCAAGTCTGTAGAAAACCTTAGTGGACTTAAGATTAAGACCCAGAGAAGTGATCATGGTCGTGAGTTTGAAAATCATGAATTTGAATATTATTGTTCACACAATGGATATAGTCACAATTTCTCTACCCCTAGGACACCTCAGCAGAATGGTGTTATAGAAAGAAGAAATAGAACCTTGCAAGAAATTACAAGAACAATGATTAATGAGTATGACCTGCCAATTTACTTTTGGACTGAAGCTATAAATACAGCTTGTTATATTATTAATAGAGTTCTGATTAGACCTGTTCTCAAAAATACCCCTTATGAACTATGGATTAATAGGAAGCCTAAAGTTAGTTACTTTAAAGTTTTTGGTTGCAAAGTATTCATTCTCAACACCAAGGATAATCTTGATAAATTTGCATCCAAGAGTGATGAAGGAATTTTCCTAGGTTATTCAATTACTTGAAAAGCTTATAGAGTTTTTAATAAAAGAACCAAATGTGTGGAAGAGTCTGTTCACATAAAATTTGATGAAACTAATCCACATGAACCTAAGTCTTCTCTTGAAAATCTTGAAGAAGATTTGTCTGTTTTGAACCTTAATGATAAAATCAATGAACCTGTTGTAAAGACATCCAGTTCTGGAAAATTTCTAGAACCTGTTTCTGTAGAACCTGAATTTAGAGAAGAACCTGAAATTTCTAGTCTCACCTTTACCAGATCAACTAGGATTCTAAAGAATCATCATTTAGATGCTGTTGTTGGTAATCTTGATAGAGGGACACATACTAGAGATTCTTTAAGAAACCAGGTTGAACATTAAGATTTTCTTTCACAGTTAGAACCTAAAAATATCAATGATGCAATCAATGATGAATTTTGGGTAATTTCTATGCAAGAAGAATTAAATCAATTTGAACGAAACAAAGTCTGGGAATTAGTTGACAGACCTAAGGATACCTTGACCATAGGCACTAAATGGGTTTTTAGAAATAACGTTGATGAATCTGGAAATATAGTTAGAAACAAAGCAAGGCTAGTTGCACAAGGGTATAGTCAAGAGAAAGGAATAGACTATGAGGAAACCTTTTATCCTATAGCTAGATTAGAATCTATTAGGATTCAACTTGCCTATGTTGCTCATCTGAATTTCAAGTTATATCAAATGGATATTAAAAGTGATTTTTTAAATGGTTTTATAATTGAAGATGTTTTTGTTGAACAACCACCTAGATTTACTAATCCTCATTTTCCAAATCAAGTTTTTAATCTCTCTAAAGCTTTATATGGTTTGAAACAAGCTCCATGAGCTTAGTATGATAGACTTAGTAATTTTCTTATTTCAAAAGGTTTTACAAAAGGGATTTCTGATCCAACTCTCTTTATCAAAAGAATTTCTAAAGATGTTTTGATAGTACAAATCTATGTTGATGATATTATTTTTGGATCTTCTAAACATACTTTGTGTATTGATTTTTCAAATATTATGCAAAATGAATTTGAAATGAGTTTAATGGGAGAACTCAAATATTTTCTTGGATTTCAAGTCTTTCAAAATGAAAATGTTATTATTTTAAGTCAAAGTAAATATAAAAAGGATGTTTTAAAACATTTTGGTTTAGATAGTATTAAGGAAAGTGATACACCCATGAGTACCACCTGTAAGTTGGACATTGATGAATCTGGGAAACTAGTTGATCAAACAAATTACAGAGGTATGATTGGAAGTCTACTTTACCTTACTACTAGTCGACCAGATATTATCTTTAGTGTGTGTATGTGTGCAAGATTTCAAGCTAATCCAAAAGAATCTCATTTTCTTGCTGTTAAAAGAATTTTCAAATATCTTAAACATACTGCAAATTTAGGTTTTTTATCCAAAAGGAAAATCTTTTAATTTAATAAGTTATCCAGATACTGACTTTTCTGGTTGCAAGTTAGATAGAAAGTGCACTTATGGAACATGTCATATTCTAGTCTCTAGAATCGTGGTGTAGTAAGAAGCAGAATTTTGTTGCATTTTCTACTGCTAAATCAAAGTATATAGCTATTGGTAGTTTTTGTGCACAAATTATGTGGATGAAACATACTTTTTTGGAATATGGATACGTTTTTAAACATGTATCAATAAAATGTGATAACACTAGTGCAATTAACATCTCTAAGAATCTCGTGTCTCACTCTAGGACCAAACACATTGATGTAAGGCACCATTTCTTGAGAGATCATTACCAAAAAGGTGATATTACTCTTGAATTTATAGGTACTGAACAGAAATTAGCTGATATTTTCACCAAGCCTTTGAGTTCAGATAGTTTAAGTTACATTAGACATGAGTTAGGAATGATAGACTTTGTGCGTTAGAAATCTCACTGATATACCTCACCGGTATGAAACCTTACTGATATACCTCACCGGTATGAAACCTCACTGATATACCTCACCAGTATGAAACCTCACTGATATACCTCACTGGTATAAACCTCACTATTAGTAAACCTCACCGATATACCTCACTGTTAGGAATTATCACCGATATATGATTACCGTTAGTATGCGTTGTTTTAAACTTCGTGTCTTTAGCCGCCAGAATCTGTATCGTTTATGTATTTTATTTATTAATTTTATGATTCCTAAATGATAAAAACTAAGTCTTAAGTTACTTATCAATCCATTGAACTCTTCTCTCTCAGACCCGACTCCTTGAATCCCCGAATCTCGCAAAATCCTTAAGTTCTTCAATCCAAAGATAGAAAAAACCAAACTTTCGACTGTCAGAGATGACCTTGATGAGTTGAATGCGAAGAATCAGAAGACAGGGCCTGAAGCAAGTAGTAGTGTCAATAGAACAAGGTTAGGGAGGCATCCAGTAAACTCGCACTTACAAAATAGAGAAATTGTAATTGAAAAGGAGCTATGTTCAGAATGGATTTTTCCAAGTAAAACATTGACCCTAAGAATATTGGAGGAGCATAAATGGCTAGAAAGTTTCACAAACAACAATGGTCCTTATTATCTGAAGCTGATAAAAGAGTTCTATTCTTTTGTGCACTTTGAGAAATCGGATAAGGAGAATAGAATGATTTCTTTGGTAAATGGAAAGGAAATATATTTTTCATCAATTGAATGGGATGAATGCATGAAGGTACCACATGATGGAGTATTTGGGTATTCATCGAAGACAATACCTCCTACCAGTGACTTATTTGACTATGAGACTGCCTTATAGGAGCTCACTAGTGGTGGAAAGTAGAGAAATGTGGTGGCTGCTGATATGGATGGGGAAAATAGGTTGGTGTTCAAGTTCATCCAACATGCGCTAAGTCCAAGAAGAGGGTACTTTTCAAATCTGAAGTATCAAGATATTTATTTGTTGCATCTCTTAAGGAATGGTGTGAAGGTGAATCTGTGCAGGCTGTTAATGATTCAAATAGAGGATATGACAAGACCCAAATCAAAAACCAATGCATTATTCTTTGCCAAATTGATTTGAGTTATGATTAAATTAAAGGGGGTTGCTGAGTCTCAGGATGAGACAGTGGTGGTGAGAAACAATTTTTGTATCATAATCATAGTATGTAAGTACATGAATATTAGCTGGAACCCATGGAGAAAGCAGTGGGTTACTGATGATGAGAAGATATATGACAAGTTCAATCCAGTAGACCATCCAAATAGACCAAAATACAAGAGAGATCTAGGTCTAGGACCTGATGATGAGGAGCCACAGTATAGTGATGATTCAGATGAGGAGGATCCCTCTATAGCAGATGAAGGAGATCCGGACTTTCCTCCTAGCCCAACTCCTGAAATTGTATCACAAGAAAAGGAAAATGTTTCTTTGAACCTACCGAGTACAGAAACTGTTTTGGGTGTAATAAATGAATAGGAACCTGTGGATGAGGAAGACCAGCAGAAATTAGATCAGGAAGAGGCTACCCTAGAGAATGAGGAAGAATAAAGAGAATTTGAAACTGAAGCATCTGCTTCTGCCACCTTGAGTTTAAGTCCATTGATTGGAAGTTTTGCAATGCCTTTAGAGGCTGTTCTTGTTGAGGTAGATAGACCTGTACCTATTCCTGAGGAGCCTCCAGCTGATGGAGAAATAGAGATGGTAGTGGAAGATTATTCTAAGGAAGACCGAGCTGATGAGGGTGCTATTTCTATATAGGAGAATGCACCAGTTGAGGGGGAGAATCTAACTAGACTTGGAAGTGTTTCAGTAGCTGATGGAATTGAAGACTGAGAAGAAGACCCCGGTTTTGTGGTTTATGGATTGGAATACCCTGATTCTGAAGATGAGACACCCATGAACAGACCAAACGTTAACTATGATATCTGTTCTGAGTTTTTACCTGAGGATGTAGTAAGGAAAGCTGATTTAGACCAGTTGAAGTCTGGCCTCAAGACTTCATTTGTGGAAGAGATGAGAAAAATGGAAGCTTCCTTAGTTTCATCCATCCAATCTGTTATGAATGCCTTTGTGTCTAGTATTGTGACAGAAAGAGCACCTGTTGTTGTTCCTGTTAATATGGTAACTATGGCTGAATTTGAGTCTTTAAAAGCTGAGATGACAGAGTCTTTGAATGCATCTATTGCCGATTTAAAGAATTATTTTGTTGAGGAGCTAAGCAACATAGAAAAATCATTTGAACTCTCTCTTGTATGTACTGTTTCAACCACTATGACAGAGATGATGAATGAAATCAAAGTGTCTCATTCTCAGAATGAGAGCTGGATAGGAGCTGTTGTTGCCTTGAAGCAGTCTATTGCTTCCTTAACTTCCTTGAGTAGTTCTCAAGGTCAAATGAATGCTGACATCAATTACATTAAAGGTGTAGTAAAGCAATTTGTGGATGTCTTTGAATCTTTTAAGAATTCGGTCAAATAACATGTGAGAACTCAGGATTTGGTTGTCTAGAAGCCGATAAGAAACTTAACCCAATCATTCAAGGAGACTGTTTCATTCACTTTCAAACCTCTTGCTTCATATAGTACTTATGTAGATGTTGATAAATTTCGAGCAGTGATGAGAGAAGATCTTGGTTTAGCATCAACCAGTGGCTCTGTGGACTCATCTGCACTGACCCATGTGGTGTCTACCATGTTAGATATCATGAAAATTGTTCAATATTATATGAGAGAATCTTATGCCTCTCAGAAAGAAGTAAAGGATAAAGTTGACTCTTATTTTCAGAAAGTGTATACCAAGCATCAGTTGACCAACCATTTCAAATTTCTTTTGCAAAATATGAAGTTACCACCAGTCAATCAAGCCTTCAGAGAACAAGTCTACAAGCTTAGAGAGTTGACCCCTGCACTAGAAAAATTCATGGAGAACAATGATGATTTCATTTCTTCCATGGAAAGAGGAGGAGGAATTATAATGGAATTTAGAAATATTTTTCTACCATTATTGCATGTAGACAGTACTCCAATCATTGCACCTCTAGCTCTGCCTACCTCTGCACAGTCTGCTTCCATTCCTCAGATGACTCCAGTCCAAGCCATTCGGAGCCTCACTCCTATGATCACCCAAAGAGCTACACATTATAGGCCAGGCATTGTCTCAGTAGATCAACCTCCTCTGATTATCTCGGGTATTCTTAAGCCTACACCTGCATCCACCACGCCTGAATCCTCTTCTGATCCCAAGGGAAAATCTCAAGCTGAGGATGTGGATTGATTAGTGGCTAGGATCTTTGATAGGAATCACCTGTATTTCTTTTTGTTTCAATCCTGTATTTTTTTGTATATGTTTTCCCCAAGGAATATATATGATCTTACTTTATTTTACCCTCTCTTACTTATCTTTTCCTGTATTTCCTTTTTGTCCCACTTTTTTCTAATCACAAAGGGGGAGAAATAATATCTAAGGGAATCATATCTGGGGGATAAATAATATCTAAGGGAGAAAATGGAAAACTAATATGAAGAACCATTATATTTTACCGCTGATACATGTGTTTTATAATATATTGTTTTCTCTGATTCATTTGTTTTTATAGTACACTATTTTTATTTTTACTTCTGATACAATTGCATTTAAATACTATATCCTCTGATATATTTTTTCTCACATTTGAGAATGTCATTACTCACACTAAGAACTAAGATCCATTGTATTTTATATGGATAAATTACTAATTATTTGGGATTATAATATCATAATTTGTGATTATCAAAAAGGGGGAGATTGTTAACCTCACCTGTTTTGATAATCCCAATTATGTGTTAAAATGTGTTTATAATCCTATGTTAACAATAATATCAAAATAATAATTGGAATATGTTAATCACTGTTTATCTATGTTTATACATACTTTGAAATAATTCTAACTCAATCTGGATATGTTTTTCATAGAACAGATAAGTGTTAATTTCACCAGTATGCACATAGCTACTGATACAGACAAATAGACAGACCTACTGTTATAACAAGAGCTACCGATATGAGTATCACTGATACAAACAGATACACAGCTACTGATAAGGCTAAGTACACTGGTACAGAACAGAGCTACCGATATCTAAGTCTGCTGGTACACCAAAAGGTTATCGTTAGAGTAAGTCTACCGATATGTGTAAGTCTACCGATAAACAAAGGTCACCGGTTAAGCATATCTACCGATACAAGCTACCGATAAAAATAGACAGATGCACAGCTACTATTATAAAGACCTACCGATATAACCAGACGGACGAACGGCTACCGATATAGAGCTACCGATATAAAGTTCACTGATAGACAGAGCCACCGATATAAGTAGTTACCAGTACAAGCAAGTTATCGATAGACCAAATCTACTGATAGAAGGAGTTACCGGTATATAGAGCTACTGTTACACGAAGTAACTGCTACTGATACAAGGAGCTACTGATATAAGAACAAAGAGTTATCGATAGAAGCTCACCACTATACAAAGTCCACCGCTACAAGTCTACCAACAGAGAGCTACTGATGAAAGATGACTGTTAACCAGTCACTGCTACTCAAACTCTATTTCTATTTATTTATTAAGAAACGGTCATATTTGATGTTTTTAATGCATGTACTATTAATTAATGATAGTTGTTGGCATGTCAAGGAACCTTACCTCGTACCTATGAAAAGGTAATCATTCCCATTGTCTTAGCTGAAAGTTATAAAAGGAAATACAAAAGTCGGACATAAGAAGTGCTGAAAAGAAGTGAAAAAACTGTTGGTTGTGGAGATACATGAAGATACTCATTTGATACAAAAGGAACACATGCACCAGAGCTTAAAGTGGAAAAGAACTTTTGCTGGAATTTGAGGAACATTGTTGTGCTGCAAAGTCTATTGGAACCTCGAGCGAGACTTGAATATACTGAAAATCAAGGAAGCAAAGGACACTCTACTTTAAAGACAAAACTAGAGCAGGACTCAGAAACACTTCTGTTTAATCGAAAGGAGTCAAGAGATGCATTTCAAATAACTAGAGCATTATAAACTCATATCTACTCTCTTAGTGATTATTTTATTTGTATTTTGAGCAGTGTGTGTGCTCTGTATTTTTAGACACACACTATCTCCTGTGCTGAATTGGAGGATTTCTAAATCCTCATACAAAACTTATATAACTCTCTTGTATCCCACTGTGGATAGTGGTAGAGTTCAAGTGTGACTTAGATAGCATGTGTGCTATTTATTTTATATTTTCCCATGAAGAATTGTGGTAGAGGTCTTAGTACCTGGACAGTCTTTTCACTATTGTTAACCGTGATCCAGGGTGTGGATCAAAATTTATATAAATTGTTTGAGAGGACTAAGTCTTGGCTTGAGACTAAACCTCTTGTTTTAAACTGTTGTGCTTATTTTTATTTTTTAACTATATTGATTATTCCACTACTAAGTACTTTTAAATATAAATCTATTTTACAGTAACTCTGATAGTTAAATTAGCAAGTGTTTATAACTTTTGTTAGCCAGTAAGTTAGTTTCAAAAGTTAATCAATCTTCATATTGAGTCAACTGAGAAATAATCAATCTCTTGAGAAACTAATTTAAAACTTACAATCTTTATAAATTCACTACATTTTAGCTTATTATTCAATTTTGGGGATTTTAATATAAATCTTTTTAACAAAAATTTTAATTGGTACTCAATTCACCCCCCCCCCCTCTTGAGTATCCACTCTGACCAACAGTTCCATCCAATAACTAAAACCAAAAATCATAGTTTGAGAAACAATAATCATACTATGAAACCTCATAATATATACCCTACTAATGGTTATCCCAGTATTTGTGGTTACTTTATTACATTGGAACTAGATACAAGGAATCTCATCTTTAAATACTGAATAGTTTAGTATTATTG
Organism: Viscum album; assembly: GCA_963277665.1. Classification (NCBI taxonomy): domain Eukaryota; kingdom Viridiplantae; phylum Streptophyta; class Magnoliopsida; order Santalales; family Viscaceae; genus Viscum; species Viscum album. The sequence goes on from OY728161.1 coordinate 1,518,590,086, forward strand.
TAGAACCATATACATACATGATTCTCGTGTTAAATTAGAAATATAAAATAAATATCATAAAAAAGTTCTTGAATCCTCAATTTTATTCATAAAATCCTTCTTTATATCCTGGGGAAAAGAAGAAAAATAAATGGTTGAGATCAGATTATTAATATGGGTTACATAAAATGGAATCTATCATGATAAAATAAGGCATAATAAATATTTCGAGGTAAATAAATGAAAAAACATTCCATTTAATCAATAAATTGATCAAAAAATGAATCCATGGATAATAACAATGCATTAATATCATTAATGATAATAATAAATGAATTCTCAATGAAGGAAATGCTTAATATTGGACAACATGATCTCAGACATCATGGTATCTATACCATCAAGGTATAGTACCAAGATAGTTTAAATCTATGGGTAAAGGGAAATTTAATTTATCCAACTTATTTGTCTCATGAGACCTATCGATGCATTGATAGGCTATATAATTTTGGGTCCCACCCATCACTACATATCCAATACATTCCTCATATATCGAATGATCGATTTAATTCATGAACAGTATGCCTTATCAAAAAATATATGTATTGAGTAAATAATACATATTTATCAATAATTACCAATTTAATCAAATATATTCAAAGTATAAGACCATATGTATAAAATTTATATGGTTTAGGCAATAATAATATCCATGAAACAAATAATATGGATACTTAAGTGAAATGTAATATCCAATTATCACAAGATAGTGAATTTTTAAAAGGATTATATCATTAAAACATATCCCTAGTAGTGAATAATAAAAAGAAATGGGTTTTTTCATTTATGAATAAAAGTACCATAAAAATATCATTGAAAACATTTTTGAGTGAAATATATTTTTCACTTTTAAATTCACTTTTAAAAACTAGAAATTTCACATATATTACAAAAAAAATATTTGAAAATAACCTTGTAAAATTATAAAAGAATATTCAAAGAGAAGATTAGTTATGATGTCTAGAAAATTCACAAATGTTATATAATTTAAAAAAGACATCACTTCCATACATTTTTCAAAAAAGTCACAAAGTACCTCACTTGGAAAATGACAAAAATATTCCTTTCAAACTGTTTTCTAAAAAGTCATACATGGGTAAAAATGTATTTTGATAAATCATTTTATAAGTGTAAAAAAATTGAAAATATTTAAAATAAAATATTTATATAGAATAAATATATATCCAATTATAATGGAAATAATATTTTTTTTCTTTTAAAATTTCTTTGATTGATTCAAGTTACAAAGAGAGGAAATTTTGGAAGAAAATATGGAAACTCTTTAAGAGAGTGAAATTTAAATGAACATTAATCATAATGAATAAATATATATTAATTTTAAATACCTAAAAGTTCAATATATACACTAAATAAAAATAAACATATGTATAATACCAAATATACCTCAATGAAGTGTAAATTGAGATGAAATCTCTTACCTCAGGTCTGATTTATCACGTAGGTGCTCTAACCTCATGTATAAAAAATTTAAATTTATTATACTTACATAAAAGAACTATATTCATATCTATAATATCATATATGAACCATTTATGATATTTTATAACCTGTTTTTAAATAATCTCTTATTTTTTTCATTATTTTGGGTGTTCACAGCTTTGTTTTTCATATATATTTTGATTCGATTGTTCTAGTACTTATTCTATTATTATAGTTATAATATATCCAAAATATTATTAATGGTATAAATATCATATATATTCAATATATATATATATATATTTATTTATTTATTTATATTGGTCCATAAAATATTGAAATAAAAAAATTAAATACACTGTCAATGAAGATGGTAGGCCATATGTACACATAAATGATGTTTTCACTTTTTGAATGATAGAAGAAAAGAAAGGTAAATAATAATTAATCTATCCATAATAATTATTATACCATATATATCATATATATTAATTAAATCAAATCTTATTACCATCCGTATAAAAAGTAAATGAAAAAAAGATCACATCACTTTGTGGAGGTGGTAGTCCACACGTATGCACGAGTGACGTCATCATTTTCCAACAGATTGGAAGTTAAGGTGTTATATATAATATTATATTACCCAAATAATATTTATGTCATAAATATAAAAAATAATCATCATTTCAATCTTTAAAAACATCTAAGTAAAGAGGTGATAAAAATGAATTACACTTCTACTTGGAGACGGTAAGTTGTACGTACACACAGGTTATGTTTTTGCTTTTTTTATAATAGAAAATAGATTGAATATGGTTATCCCATAATCATAATAACATCTAAATATATTTTTTATACTTAAGTTACTATTTTATGATCAGACAACACTTTAATATGAAGTGGAAGAAGAAATTAATTTGAAGGACTTGATAAAGACAATTACCACTTCTTCAATGGAAGCACTCTAGATCTCTCCATAAGGGTCCTAGGGTAGGTCTTTTAAAGAGAAAATCACCTCAATAAATTTTATAAGGATTTTTATAAGAGTAATTAATAGGTTTTAGTTGATATATATTGTTAAATGTAGTACAAATAAGTGAAATAAATAGTTCCCTTTTATAATTGAGGTAAGGGTCACTTTTGGAATTTCTTAAAAAATTAAAATATAATAAGACTATTCTTGATCCAAATGCTTCGAAATGGCCATAAATTTAAAAAAAATGTTTCTAGGTTTTAAATAACATTAACCAATGAAATTTATACATGTTTTGATATCATTTTAAACCTTACCATTTTTATTAACCCCTTGGTAAATTATTTTTGACCTTAACCACGGTACCCACTATTTTAATCACAAAGGGTTAATAATTTTATTATAAATGAACAAGTGACTAATAAATAGACCATGTAATATTTTTTAAATCATTTTCTATTCACATGGATGAATAATTTTTTTATGAATTTTATATAATTTAATAAAATATTATCTTGATAAAATATCATTAGTGTCAATTTTGACACTATTCATTTAATTTGACTTTAAATACATCAATAAAAAATGGTAATTCGAATATAATACTTTAAAAATACCCTAAAATATCATATAGTTCTATAAAATTCTTGGGACACATTATCTCATTCAAATTATATCAATTTTAATATTTTTAAAATCACTTATTTTATTTTTCAGTTAATTAAAAAAATGTTGTATTAGTGTTTCACAAACATTTAAGGTAATTATATAATTTATAAAAAATATAATTAAAATAATTTCATTAATCTCAAAATCAAAATTTATTTTTCATTCATATCTTTCTTTTGTCCCGATGTTGACACAAAATAGATATTTAAAACTAAGAGTGACATTTTGTAACATTCTTTGTTTTAAATATTATAAGGGACAAGTGTCTATTAAAAATGTCTATTTATATAATAATTTTATAAGGGTAAAATTAAATCTATCCATTAATAATTATTATGAAAACTTATGGCCTTATCACTTAGTTTTAAATTATATTTACCTGATTTACCTTCTAACGAGGTGATAAAATTTACTACAGTTACTATTTATAATACCTAAAAATAAAAGTGATATACTTAAAAAAATTGAACCTACTGATTAAAAATATTAAATCCATTTTATCAAATTAAATCTCTATAATTGGAATAAATTATTTTTAAAATAAGTTCACAAAACGCGATGAAACCCACTTTTTTAAAAATGAAGTTTTTAAGCATAAAACTTGATTTTATTCTTATGTTATTCCTAGAAAATATTTGATGAATATTAAAACATATTATTGAATATATAATATATAAATTCAATTAAAATTATTCAAAAATATTAATTAATTTAATTTATTAATATACAAACTAATTGCGCACATAAAAACATTTTTTTAGAAAAAATGCATTTCTATGTATAAAAATGTTTTTATACCAAATTCAATCATAAAGTTGATTCCAATGAACTTAATTAGATTATTAATAATATAATATAAATTATTTTACTTTGAAATAGTTTTAAAATAAAATTTAACTTTTTAAGTTCTTGAAACAAAAAATACAATTTTCAATAAATATCGTTATTTTCTGCTATTCACTAGAAAATTAATATTTTCAAAACAAATTGAAAATTTCATCCTAATATAATTTTGATATTCTGATTTAAAAAGTTATATTATTTTTATAAAATAAAATTTTTATAAATTACAAAAAATTATTATAATATTTACTCACAAAAATCTATAAAAATCATTTTTTGGAAGAAACCATATTTCTAAAGCATAAAATAACAGTACTAAAAATTGACTACTTATTTATTAAGAATTAATCAATGATTTGAAATTTAATAGTTCATGTATATATAATTAATAATTCAGTTAATACTATTCTTTCCCACCAATTTAATGGATAAATTATAATTACTATATTTAAATAATAATATTTTCGGGTTTGTTTAGGCTTGGTGTTACTTATTGTATATGCTATCGAACATAGTGTTCATTTAAAATATTGAGGTGTTATAGGTACAATACCAGTGATATATTCTCTTATCTAGGTCTTTGTATATTGAAAAAACTGAATTATAATCTCTCTATATCATACACACATGTACCATTGTTTCATGAACATTTTACTTTGATTCATGGGTGTCAGCACAGAAGATTGAAGACCGTAAAATACTCATACGGTCATTGAAAGATCACGTGATTGATACCTAAACTTGGATTGATCTTTTCTTGATAATTCTCTCTATATAATAATTAAATAAGGTAATATAGAATAGGTAGACTCCCAAATTATTGAAAATGTACACACCCTCTTTATGGCTCAAAAAAGAGCTTAAATAGTTAGTTTTAAATTTCTAAAATTTCCTTTAATCTCTTGGAAAATATAAACCACTAAAACTATCCCAAAAAACCTTTAATAACAAAATAAACATTCCATGAATGTCACAAACAATTCACCAATCACTAGTGACATAATTAAATGTCATTTAATGAACCAAGAGATATTTACTTCACTCATTTCTCCCATAATCATTCACTTGGATTCTTACTAGTCCCTGCATGTGGGGCTACTTAATCTTGAACTCCAATTCACCTGAATTAGTGTAACTCATGAATACACTTGTGTGTGACCCTCTAGGATCCTATCTATATATCATTGAGTCTACATCATAGAAAAATAGCGGTATCTAGAAACACAACATAGACTTAAAATATACGAATAGAAGTCAAATTTATGACTACCTTCTATAACTGCTTATCATGTAATTTAATATCTTTGTCTTGATATCACATTCGAGCAGGTTTCATCGCTTGTGTTATCAACCTATATGCTCAAAGTTTCTTTCTTTTACTTTTTATAAATAAACCTCTCTATAAATCCTTCACGGCCATGAACTTAATCAAGTAGTTATATTCCCATCAATAGTCATAAAATATAAACCAATGTTAAAGAAAGAAAGGGAAAAATCCTTCCTCGACTTATTCATTGATGTCACATCATTCATGATGCACCAAAAATATCCAACTTCACCATGTACATATGTCATCATAGTTTATGAAATACATCAAAGTACGCAAATCGTGATTTGCATTAATAACAATATTAAAGTCTAAGGATCATTACACACATTCACAGATAAGAACATACAATGACACATAAGACATGTGAACTTCCTAATAGAGTTTCATTTCTCATAACCTCCTCTCTTGGATATTTCTAAGGGATAACTTCATGAGAATAAGTCTCAATATCTTATGATCCTCCTACCCCTAATATCATATATCATCTATGTCCCGTCATATTATATCATTCATCCATAGAACATGTATTTAAGAATATCATCATGGAAAATAATGGTTCTCACCATATTGAGGAATTATTATGACCTTTCAATGTAAAAAATACTCTAAGGAAATTATCACATTAAGAAAACAGAGAATAATTCTCCTCATGTGATAATATGTAAATAATATTCAACACTATAAATATACAGGTAATCAAAATTGAAAAATTGGTTGGTTTTAGGGAACCAACTCCAATAGACTCCCACTTTAACTAAATCCAAATACTAATAATCGTACTAGTTACCCTCTCATTATTAATATGATTCTACTATGTTGTGGATAGAACTACTAGGTATACTATGCTTTTATAGATATTCTACTTACTACGACCACATCTATTTAAGAAAATCCTTCAAGAGATAATATTACTGAGTATATACCTTTTATCATTTATCATACCTGATATATTTCATAATATAATATCTAAAATTCATCATAAAATGATTTAATTTTACTATCTGGTTACAACTCTAAAATATATAACAAAAACATTGAAAACCCTACTTCTTAAGCTACATCATAACCCACAACAAACTCAACCTATATAGATTTATAAACCAATAGTTGTAATAAACTTAATCATCTAATTAACTTATCATAAATGTGATAATAAATCAAACTAATCAATAAGAAGACTGGTTTTTCATCCCCTTGATAACTAGTATTCTCATTTCTCCACTAACTAGGTACTCATCCAATTCTACTTTCTCAAGCACTGTGGAGTAGTTTTGACTGTTGGCCTTTTAGTTCTCCTGGTCTTGTTTGATATTCACTAGATATTATTTACAATGAAGTAAAATCAAACCTAGGTATACTTCATGGTGTGTGATATAGGTTTCAAAAGTACTCTTAACAATATTTTTTCTATTCATAACAAGAATACAATGTGACACTGGAAACAATTTTCATGAATTATTCCATGTTGTATTTTTCAATACTATGTCAACTCGTGTACAATGACTTACATTAATAAAGACCATTTTACTATGATATTAGAACATTTTCCCTAGAGTTTGAGATTCTACTTATTTATATTTATAGAAATTTCCCTTATTTTTAATTAACCATTAGAGTAATCATCTGTTTTCTGTATGTTATCAAACATATCTAGCTTGGAAAAATATAGTGATCCCACTAACCTCCTATAGACACATTGAAACCATTCATTCTAAAATTAATATTATTTGATCATTATTCTTGTTTAAAAACATAAACAGATCATTGAAATATGAGTTTGATATTGGATTACTTTGATGTCACCAATCCTTTTTGGTCCTGTCATATAAACAACTTTAATAAGGTTACCTCCAAGGGAGGTGGCCTTGACACCTAATACCAAATAAAATGAAAGTGGAAAATAATTATGATAAGTAAAATTCAAATGTATTTAAGCATAATGACTTAATATATCTAATTAATAATTTTAGAACCTCACTTATACCATCTATGTATTGTTTCTATTTAATACCCACCAACAAATTTACATAAAAATGAGTTTTGGAATCTAGAATCCATATTTGAATTTATATAAACTTATCAATCATAGATTTTTTAAATTTACTACTCCCTATAGGATTCATTATTAATAAAAAATAATATATCACCTATCATGGGGAATATAAAACCACCATTATGGTTTTTCTTTCCTACATAGTATGTGTCTCTCAAACAAATCCTACAAAATCTTGTGGAGTTTAGTATTAATATGTCAACTTGTGCATCTAGATCCAAGATTAAATTGAAATATTATTTACTCCTATTATTTTAAAAGGGTTTTATGTCCTATATAGAAATATAGTTTTTATGATTAATACCTTCTTATCTTGGGGAAATTAATATCCACAATGGCTATGGGATAATCAACTTAGATGCACCTTGTGTTACCTTGATGTATGTTTTTATCTTAAACCAAATATAAACAAACAATTACCTTTGATCACATGTGGTAGTAACATAATGTACTTTCATCATATCATAACTTATATGATATATATTTGTTAATATAGTTTCCATATGGTTAGTTGTTATATAGATATCTTACAAAACAAGTCTGGAAAGGAAATCATGGAAGACTATAATTTAATTCCTCGAACCGAGAATCCCAGAGATGGTGAATTATTTTAATACATTTTCATGATTATAAGGAATAAAATCTTGAAGTACTGATCATTTTAGAAGACTTGGAAAATATATTACATTCATGAACTTTACATTACAATTCAAAACATAAAGTACAACATAGATAATTCTTTGAGAATTATATTATTCTCTTTGCTAAACCTTGCATATAAATCATAATGCACTTCTAAGATTCTTGGGAAAACAAAACATAAGAAATGGGTAGTCTCAGATGCTCAGTAAGGATAAACAATTTAGTGGAAGCTATTATAAACAAGCATAAACTTTTAAGGCGAGGTATAAAACTGAAACACAAGCCTTTTGAACTTAATATTTATCATAATATAGAAAGAATAAATCAAATAATTCCATTTAAACATTAACATGGATATTATATTAGCTGAATAATCACATGTAATATCAATAAATAATATTATAATTAGGTGATGCATAATGTTGGGCATCATAACCATACTTTCAAGGCCTCATGTCAAGACCATACATAACTATACTATCAAGGCCTCATTCCAAGACCATACATAACCATACCATCAAGACCTAATGATAAGACACTAGTTTGTATCATGAGACCTACCGATGCATTGAGGGGCTATAATTGGCTCCACCCAGCACTTACTAAGTCCAATGCATTCCTCTTATGAAAGGGGTAAAACATAACCAATATAAACATTCATATTAAATACTAGCATATAAAATGTTAATACATTAACCATAAACCATGAATGGTATCAAAAATAGCACATCCATAGTCAAACTTATCATAAAACTTTCAATAAAATATGGAAGATTGTATCATAATAAATCAATATCAATTAAGCATGAAATCTAACAAATGATGTTAACATAGATGAAAATAATCTAATAAAACCCTTAAAATTCTTTGAGAGAGATATCCATTTTTACTTTTAAATAATTTAAAATCCACAAAATTATAAAAGAAAACATTTATTTTGAAAATAACCTTGTAATATTGTAAGGCAATCTTCAAAATTTTAAGGTGTAATAACAGTGGAAAATAGTCGCTTGCACCGTATAAGTTAAAAATATTCTTTCCTTAATTTGTCAAAAAAGGTCATAGAGTTCCTCGTTTGGAAAATGATGAAAATATCACATTAAAAACATTTAATAAAAAGTAAAAAATGGGTAAAAATGACTTTACAAAATTATCGATAATATTTTGAAATACATTTTAATAAACATGGACATGGATTCTAAAGATGTCCTGGTAGATATTACCTATAAAAAATCTCAAATAATAATGAGATTTTGAAATAAACCCTTACCATGTACTTTCCTTTAGCCAAGGGTGAATTAACCTCATATATAATGGTTAAATTATGTTATTAAATTATACTAGAACCAAATACATATTTATTATATCATATATGATCCTCTAATATCATTTTGTTAATAATATTTTAGTATTACCATTGTTTTTTGGGTGTTAACTGCTTCATTTTCCCATTCCTTTTTTGTCATGTAAGTCATATTTATTATGAATAGGATGTATTTTATTCATATCCATAATGATTTTAAGTTAATAATTATTATTTTTACTCAATATATAAATTTTTTAATCATTCTTGAATGGTTAACGTGGAGAATGAATCTCACCGCGTCATGGAGACGGTAGGTCGTACGTACGCACGAGCGACTGTATCATTCCCTTGATGGTTAAATGGTTTGAATTGGATGGTATATTATTTATAAAGAATAATTATAATGTTATAGTAATTATTTATATCTGTTATACTCATCATTATACCCATCCAAATAAATTATTTTTGAATAACAAATTACACCACGGCATGGAGACGGTAAGTCGTACGTACGCATGCATAGTGATATTGTAATTTATATGATGGATAAAAGGAAGAATATGGTTGTAATATAATTATAATAACATCTTACCATTTATATGATACTTGATTTATTAATTTGTTATAAAATAAACATATGAAGAGGAAGTAGAAGAAGAAAAGAACTTTGAAAGAGTTGATAAAGCGATTACCTCTTTTGGGGTATCTTCTTTTTATTTGAACAAAAGGACTCCTTATGATGGATTTATGCACAAAGTATGGCCTCTGGGATTCAGTTAGGTAAGTTGGGAGGAGAAGTGTGTTGGTTTGTTCTGAGTCAAATGGATTTAGAGGTGTTAATAAAAGAGAAGGATAGGTTCCCTTTTATAAGAGAGGTGAGGGGTACTTTAGGAGCCTATCAAAGTATTAAATTTATATAAAATAATTTTCAATTCCAAATGGTTCAAAAGTGAATTATTTAAAATATAATATGATAATGGGTTGAAATAATCTCAACTAATAAAATTTATATATGTTTTTATTTTATTTTAAACTTTATCATTTTAATTTATCCTTAATTAATCTATTTAATTTTAATTGTGGTAATAATATTCTAAATATTATGTGGTTATAAATATTTAACTATATGGTGTTAATTTAATATAAATGGATACTTTATTAAATTATCTAACTTATAATTATAACTTTTTAGTTTTTAAAAAAAAATATGATTTTTAAATAATTTATTAATATGTTATTTATAAAATATCAATAGTGTCAATTTTAACACTATTCATTTCTTTGGCTTTAAATAAAATCCAAAAAGAATGATAACATCAAACCAAATAATTTAATATACTCCTAAAATTTCATAGTAATCTATAAAATTTATGTAGAACCTTAATTAATTCAAATTATATTTATTTTAATATTTTTAAAACCATTTATTTAATATTTCTATTAATAAAATAATTTCTAGGTCACTATTATGTCATCATTAAAGGTAAATATTTAATCTCTAAAAATTATAAATTAATTAATATGATGTATTTAATTATTTTATATTCCTAGATACTATTTATAATCTAAGTTATCTCTAGGTTATCTCTATATTAAAATTATTATACTTATAAGAAATGAGATTGTGACATTTTGTAACATTCATTTATTTTAATAATATTCATGTCATATTCATGGAAAAGTGTCCATTAAATGATTCTATTTTTAAATTTATATTATAATGGTCTAATTTAGTCATCCAACAGATTTTTGATAGATGTTATGGTAATTTATAATATTATTTTTATCTTTAATTACCTGATTTACCCTAAACCGTGGTAAAAAAATTACTAAAGATACTATTCATAATGTCAAAAAAATAAAAGAAAACTATTTAAATAATTTGGACCCACTAATTCCATATATGGAATCTATTTTTCAAAATTAAAATCATAGAAGTTTAATTAATTAAATTAAAATTAATCCCGTTGATGGAATGAGTAAACGGGTTTTTAAAAAGTAAAAACGATCAAAAGATTAATATGTGTTTATATCCAATTTTAATGTGAAAATAATCCAAATTCCATAAATTATATTAAAGGATAAAAATATAATCTATTTATAATTTAAAACCAATCAAATATATAATTTAACAGTATAAATTATTTCTATGAAAAAAGTTGTTTCCAGTTAAAATTTAGTATTTTTTTCTATTCATCAAAACCGAGAACTTATCATAAAAATAGAAAAAATATAACCAAAGTAAATTTTGATATTACTCTTTCAAATAAGAAGTTTATTTTTTAAAATTTAATATATAAAAGTTTTAAATATTGGATTTAAAATTGGTTTTCTATTAAAAGGTGGCAAAACTGCGTTTTTTGAAAAATAATTCTTTTATCTGAAAAAAATTGAATTTGTTCTTATATCATGTCTATAAATAACATAATATTAATGTTAAAATTATATGGAATATATAAAATTTAAAATTTTGTTAATATTATTCATAATATCTAATTTAACAGCTAGGTTATATATTTAATTAAATAATAATATTAATATATTTTTGTTCAGTAAAATTGGTCCTTGCATGTAATGCAAGACAAATCGTTGTTGTGTGTAGTGTAAGCTTAATATGGTGTTGTGTAAAAATCAAGAAATTAAAAAAAATCATAAATGTAAAATATTGTAAATTCTTAGGATGTTACATTCTTCCCTCCTTTAATAAATATCATTCTCATAATTTAAACTTGGGATAAAAAACTAGGGGTTTGACATTTCAAAACATCTTCGTTGCAATCTCACATTGTAAAAAGGATTAATGAGACCCCACTTTAAATTAAATAAAAGGAAGTATGAAGGTCACCAGGGATAACACATACAAGGGTTCCATGTAGGAAAACATGGACATGAAACAAAAATTTAACCACCAAGTTCTGATGCAGAGTGATAGAGAACATGGTTAGGAGAAATTTAACAATCACAAAGCTATAAATCTACAATGATCTAAGGGACCGTTTGATTCATTGGAAAAAGTACTAGGATATAATTTTTTTTTTCAAGATCCTTTCCCTATATTTGAAGAATTAATTTACTTCACATACTAAGAATATAAGGGAAAAATAGTTACTTGATGAGTAGAGTTTCATCCATTAATCAATTTCTACCACAAACTCTTCTTTCTCTCTAAAAGATAATAAAATTCAACAATATTTGATTTATATTAATCGTAATGGGTTCAAAAAATGAAATTATACTTCATATTTTATACCATTTAAATAAAGAAAAATATGTTGTACTAACCAATACATCACATGGGCCGATGGTAGGTGATGCACCCTTGTCACCCAACGGTTGTGGGTTCAAGTCTCACGACCTTTCTGGATGTGAAGGGTTATCGCCCGACCTGCGGGTTGTCATTTTCTTAAAACTATATTATTATAACATTCCAAAAATAATTTTATGAAATTTTTTAACCTTATACAATACTATCCAATATTCAACATAATCCATTCCAACCTTTATACTTATCCAAAATACATCTGTCCAAACTCATGGTCTAAAAAATTATAAAGGTCACGAAATTTCTAAAATCAATATAACATAATGCTAATCTTTTTTTCACATACCAAACATGTGGATACCTTCATCATGTATTCTCTTAAAACATGTTAATACCATGAATTACCATAAAACCTTATTGAATATGTTCATTATTCCTTATTCCTTACATAAAACATGGAATATTGGATATACTCTTTAAATCCAAAAATGTTGTAAACTCCAACAATGATGGAATAAACAAACCATTAATCAGTTCCAAGGTAGTCAATAATATCTAATATACTTTATCCAAATCAATTATTTCTTTATTAAAACATCATTATCTCGGTATCAGAAACATATTAAGGGTATCTTTCCCTTAACCATATATTTTCCAAGAAGTTAAATTTGCAACTGTGTCACTTGACTTGGTACCATACAATCTAAAACCATTAATGAAATAGTACTTCAGTACAATCCTTGTATACTCCATAATTCTTATAACTAGTAAATTGCTAATAAAATATTCAAATAAAATAATTTCTTGAATAGGCATATTAATCATTCCTCTTCATATGCGGCAGTATCATAACTTGATCATTATCCAATATCATCATTTTGGGTATATTCTTTTGAGATTGGTACATTTATTCACATAGTGTCCCATCTCCTTGCAATTGAAGCATTGTACATTAAAAATATTTTTCTTACCCTTACAATCACGAACTAGGTGTCTTTTTTCTCCACACTTATAATAAAATCCCATTCTCTTAAAGCATTTACCAGGTTGATTCTTTCAATAGTTATCACATATGAGAAAATCCTTCTTTCCCTTTTTCCCTTTATCTATCTTTTTTTCTACCATACTCTTCTTATATTTATTCCCTTGAAATACATAGGACTCATAGAATTATTTATTTATCTTATTAACACATGATATTATTTCCTCATATGATGAGAATACATGGGATACTCTTTCCCTTCGAAATGTTGGCTTAAGACCATGAAATATATTATCCTTCTTACTCTTTGGATCATGTACATTAGTGGAGTTTTCATTCCTTCTACTAGGCGCCATTTCTATAAGATAGAATATACTAGATTTTCTTATAAAGTTATGTACTTTTTATAACTCTAAATATGGTATAACACATAACATAAATTTATGCATCGTAAATCCTAGAATCATAAACTTTTGTTACTTTGGGGGCATCTTTACTTTTAAATCCTTCATAATAGTAAGTAAATAAAATGTGAATTATCCTAAGAATATCCCCCAAGAGGGTCAAACTAGGTGCACATTTAGAATCGTTTTTGTGTACCAGGTTACCCAGAGTCAAGCCTGAAACACATTATTAGAGTAATTACTCTTAGGTACATTTGTACCAGAACCATGTACACTTGTAGTATCTAGATAGAGATGTATTTTCTAGGAATACCCATTTAATATCTACATAAGAAAAATTTTAGAATGTTCCTCTATACTTATCCTCAATTTCTATCTTAGGTTTATGTTCCCAAATCTAAGTTTTCTAAATCTAATTTCCAAGGTTGTTGTTAAACTTCCGTTGTTATAAATTGTAACTCCCCAACCCCAGAAGCCTAAATTCGGTGAATTATTTTAATTCATCAGCATGATTGCAAGGAATCAAATCCTGAATGATCGATCAATTTAGAAATCTTAGAAAATAGATTATACACATGAACTTTACATTATAATTCAAAACATAAATTAAAACATAGATAATCCTTTTAGAACTCCATTATTATCCAAGTTTAAACCTGAATATAAATCATAATAAACTTCTTGGATTCCTAAGAAAATAAAACATAAGAAAGATGTGAGCTCAGATGCTCATTAAGGATAAAAAATATAGCATAATCAATCATAAACTTGCATAAACTTTTAAGGAAAGGTATATAACTGAAACAGAAGCCTTTTAAAAATAATATTCAGAATAATATGACAAGAATAAATAAAATAATTCCTTATAAACATTCACATGGATATTTTACTAGTCAAATAATCACATGTAATATCAATAACTAATCTCATAATGATGGAATTAATAATATCGGACAGCATAACCACACCATCAAGGCCTCGTGCCAAGACTATACATAACCATATTGTCAAGGCCTCGTGCCAATACCATACAAAACCATACTGTCAAGGACTCATGTCAAGACACTAGTTTGTCTCATGAGGCCTAATGATTCATTTAGGGGATATAACAGGCCCCACCCATAACTTAATAAGTCCAATAAATTCCTCTTATAAAAGGGGTAAAACATAACCAACATAAACATTCGTATTAAAAACTGGCATAAAAAATGTTAATACATAACCCTAAACCATGAATGGTATAAAAAATAGCACATCCACAGTCAAACATATCATAAAACTTTCAATACAATATGAAAGATTTTATCATAATAAATCAACCTCAATTAATCATGATATCTAACAAAGGATGTTGACATATATGAAAATAATCTAATAAAACCATTAAAACTCTTTGAGAGATATATCTCTTTTTTACTTTGAAATCATTTAAAAGGCACACAATTATAAAATAAAACATTTATTTTGAAAATAAACTTGTAATATTATAAGGTAAGATTCAAAATTTTAATGTTTCATAACGGCGGAAAATAGTTTCTTGCGCCATATAAGTTAAAAAACATTCTTTCCTTAATTTGTCGAAAAATGTTATAAAGTACCTCATTTGGAAAACAAAGAAAATATTCCTTTAAAAAAATTTAATAAAAAGTCAAGAATGGGTAAAAATGACTTTAAAAAATTTTCTATAATATTTTTAAATACATTTTAAGAAACATGAACATGATGATAAATATGTCCCAGTAGATACTTATGTATAAACAATCTTGAATAATAATGAGATTGTGAAATAAACTCTTACCTTGTGATTTCATTTAGTAGAGGGTGTGTTAAACTATTATATAATGGTTAAATTATGTTATTAAATTATACAAAAACCAAATCCATATTTATGATATCATATATGATCCTATTATATCATTTTGTTAATAATATTTCAGTATTACCATTGTTTCGGGTGTTAACTGCTTCTTTTTCTCATTCTTATTTTGTCATGTAAGTAATGTTTGTTATGAATAGGATTTATTTAATTCATATAAATAATGATATTAAGTTAATAATTATTATTTTTAATCATCGTATAAATTTTATAATCATTCTTTAATGGTAAATGCGGAGAATGAATCTCATCGTGTTGTGGAGATGGTAGGTCATATGTACGCACGAGCGACGGTATCATTCCCTTGATGGTTAAATGGTATATAATTGGATGGTATATTAGTTATAAAGAATAATTATCATGTTATATTCATTGTTTATATCTTTTATACTCATCATTATACCCATCCAAATAAATTAGTGTTGAATAACAAATTGCATCATGGCGTGGAAACGGTAAGCCATGCATACGCACACATGGTGATATTGTTATTCTTAGGATGGATGAAAAGAGTACTATGGTTGTCCCATAATTATAATAAAATATAATAATATATATGATACTGGATTTATTACTTTGTTATAGAAACAACATAGGAATAGGAAGAAGAATAAGAAAATAACTTTGAATGAGTTGATAAAACAATTACCTCTTTTTGAGTATCTCTTTTTGATTTGAACAAAAGGACTCCTTAAGATAGATTAATTCCCAAAGTATGTAATCTAGGATGAATATAGGGAATTTTGGAGTATAATTGGGTAGGTTTTGGCAGAGATAAAGGGCTTTATAGATGTGAATAAAAGAGAAGGATAGGTGCCCTTTTATAAGAGAGGTGAGGGGCACTTTAGGTAACTCTCAAAATATTAAATTAACATAAATTAATTTTCAATTCCAAATGGATCAAAAGTGAATTTTTTAAAATAAAAGATGATTATGGGTCTACATAACCTTAAAAAATAAAATTTATACATGTTTTGATTTTATTTTAAACCTTATCATTTTGATTTGTCCTTAATTAATCTATTTAATTTTAATTGTGGTCATAATATTCTAAATATTAAAAGGTTATAAATATTTACTTATATGGTGTAAATTGTCCATAAATGGATAATTTATGAAATTATATACTTTATTATTATAATTTTTTAGTTTTTAAATATTTTTATGATTTTTAGATAATTTAATAAAATTTTATTTATAAAATATCAATAGTGTCAATTTTGACACTATTCATTTCTTTGACTTTAAATAAAATCCAAACATAAGGATAACTTTGAAAAAAATCATTTAATATACTCCTTACATGTCATATTCACCTTGAAAATTCTTAGATAAACTTAATTAATTATATTTATATTTATTTTAATATTTTTAAAACCATTTATTTGATATTTCTATTAATAAAATAATTTTTGTGTCACTATTGTTTCATCATTAATGGTAAATATTTAATCTCTAAAAATTATAAATAAATTACTATGATGTAGGTAATTATTTTCTATTTCCATAGATTATTTATAATATAAGTTATCTTCTGGTTATCTCTATATTAAAATTATTATACTTATAAGAAACAAGAGTGTGATATTTTGTCACATTCATTGATTTTAATAATATTTATGTCATATTTGTGGACAAGTGTCCATTAAATGATTAAATTTAAAACCTTATATGATAAGGGTATAATTTATTCATCCAAAAATATTTTTATAGGTGTTAGGGTAATTTATAATATTATTTTTATCTTTAATTAATCAATTTACCTTTAACTATGGTAAACAAATTACTAAAATTACTATTAATTATTTCAAAAAAAATAAAAGAAACATATTTAAATAATTTGGACCCACTGATTTCATATATGGAATCCATTTTTCAAAATTCAAATCACATAAGTTTCATTAATTAAATTAAAATTAATCACATTGATGGAATGAGAAAACGGGGTTTTTAAAAGTAAAAACGATCAAAATATTGGCATGTGTTTAGATCCAATTTTAATTTGAAAATAATTCCAATTACCTAAATTATATTAAATGATAAAAATATAATCTATTTATAATTTAAAACCAATAAAATTTATAATTTAACACTATAAATTATTTTGATGAAAAAAAGTTATTATCAATTAAAATTTAGTATTTTTTTACTATTCATCAACAAAAGAAACTTATTATAAAAATACAAAAAATTGAACCAAACTAAATTTTGATATCACTATTTCAAAGAAGAAGTTTATTTTTTCAAATTTAATATATAAAAGTGTTAAATATTGGATTTAAAATGGGTTCTCCATTAAAAGGTGCCAAAACTGCATTTTTTAAAAAATACTTCTTTTATCCAAAAAAATAAATTTGTTCTTATATAATGTATAGAAAAAACATAATATAAATGTTAAAATTATATAGAAAATATAAAATTAAAAAAGTGTTTAATACTATTCATAACTACTAATTTAATGGCTAAGTTATATATTATATTAAATAATAATATTAATATACTTTTTTGTAAAACCAGGCCATGTGTGTAATGAAAGACAACTTATTATTGTGTGTAACTTAAGCCTAATATAGTTTTGAGTAAAAAGAATGCAGGAAACAAAATTAAACTTATGCCACTTTGGTGGTGGTGTGGTGGTGAAGGAGAGTGGCACATCCACGCCGTTCTTTGGGAGGTTCAGGGTTCGAATCCAAGGAGTCCGCTTTCGAGGTGAGCCTATCCCCCGGGATCCACCCACCTTGCCGGGTCGCCCGGTCTCATCTGTGAAAGCAAAATGAGGTGCGGCCCAATAGCTGACGGATCGCTTGACGGACCATCGCTGTCGGGTTGTCACCCTCCGGGATGCTCTGCCATCGCAGCTGGCAACAGCTCATTCCCCGACTTGGGAGATACCTCAGGGGAGTGACCTCTTCATGGAGTAGGGGGTTTCCATGTGTGGAGGGTTCAAAAAGGCCACACAGGGGGAATTCCCTTTTAAAAGAAAAAAACAAAATTAAACTTATTATGAAATGGAAAATATTGTAAAGTCTTTGGGTGTTACATATAATATATTTAATACTCTTCATAAATATACCAAGTATTAGCATCATCTCTATGATTTGAATAAGGTAAAGTAAGTTTAGAAGAATCATTAATCTATATATAAATGATCTATGAATAATTGGTTAAGATATTATTTTATAAACCAACCCGGAGGATCCTATATCTTCTTACCAAGTGTATTCATTACTTCCGTCTTTTACTCCTAAAATATCTTAAAGAAATATAATGGAGTATTATGAATTTTCCTCTAGATTCTCCTTAGAATAGATCATACTGCCAATCTAAACTAACTCTGGATGTTTTTTTATCACCTTTATTTCTAAAGGATTATTTGTCTTAAACTAAATATTTGATTATGTCAATTATACCTGAGGGTTTTATCTCCATAAATAAAGAGACTAAATACTCTTTTGTGTATATCCTTGACATCTCCCTTCATTTTTACTTGACCAAGAATATATTTTGCATAACTGGGTATGAGTCTTATATTCTTTATTCATAATTCATTTTAGATATTTGGTTACCTATTATTCAAGTATTACTAAACTACTAATTAATTTTGGAGCACCATGAAAATATTAATTTCAAAAGAAATAACATCTTATCGTGTCAAAAAAACATTGATATAAATGTTTTGGTAATAATTAACACAACTAATAGTTTAAATAGAATCAATACACTGTACAATTTAAAGTTATGTTTTTATCACTACTAATATGGGAATATCCTTTCATTATCTACTAGGATAGTACACCTTACTTCTTGAAGACATGTGCTTCTCATGGAAGGTATAAGAATCACCCTTCCTCAACACCTGGGAGAAGAAAACCATACTTATTATAATGTTTATGAATTCTTGTGTTTCTCATAGCTGATATAGGAATTACCCTTCCTTAACACTTGGGAGAACACGACTCAATTCCTTTAATATTTCTATCTTGGTTCAAGTATTAGAATAAAAAAATTTCATTTAATACCCAAGAAGTAAAATTAAAACATTCCATTCTATAGTGAATATACCTGAAGTTGATGGAATTTTTTTCTTATTTTTTAATTTGTTACACTGCCTCTTTTAATAACCTTTCTATACACATGTTGTAACGTCCCGATTCCAGGTTCTGCCCAATGGTTCCCCAAACCTGGTTGGTCACATAACCTCAAGCGCATTTCCCTAATCGCCAGAGGCTACCGACTAGCAGTGAGGGACAAGGTTTGATAATGGGGAAACTATTCCTTCATTGGCAGAGTATACATAGTAGAATAATAAATATTAAACAATAGTGGAAGCAATAATACCATACAATAAAATTTAATAGCAGAAGACTGATAGTAATATAACAACTAGAGTATATATAAATGATACATGTCACATGTGTCTAGGAAAGTAGCCAAATAAGTCAGAATGTTGGAAATACAATGCTAAAACCAAATTATAGAAAAGCAGTAAACTTCAACAGCATCGCAAGCCTCTGCTTGGTGTCATTCTCTCCAGCTCCAACATCACTCAAGTACCTAATGAAGAAGGGCGCTTTCCCTTTTCTATACCTGCAACCATATAATCTGTTTGGGTCCAAAATCATGACCCAAATAGGGTGTGAGATGAATCCCAGTAGGCAAACACCAAAAGATCTATGCCTAACTGTTAGTGAATATATATAGCAAGTAATATGCATAAATGAAGTAATAAACTAAGAATTACTCAAAAGTAAACAATCCTACAGTTTTCAATTACATTTATTTTCATTTATTAATTATTTAAACCATTGAATAATGAAATCCTAAGATCTAGCCTAAGCTTTGTATCCCCTATGTAATAGAAAAACAAATGTCTTAGAAGACCATTTAAACAATCTAGTAAGACCGAGTCCAAGGTTGTGATTTGGCTTGGAAGACTCATCATAATCGTGCAATAAATCAAAAACAACTCTCTGGGAAATCTCTCATAGTCTAACCCTTATGGTTTAACATAGCACTAATCATTGGAAAATTACCCCCTGGGCAGATCTCACAATCAATACCCCCTTGGTCTACAAAGAAACAATAAACTATAATGACCACCTGGAATCTCTCACAGTCAATGCCCTAGGGTCCAACCTTCAATTAATAATGACGCTCTGGGTATCTCTCATGGTCTAACCCCTCTAGTATATGACCACTTAGAAGATCTCACTGTCAATGTCCTGGGTCCATCATAATAACAATTCATACATAAATGACCCTACCTTGGGAAGCTCTTGCAATAAAATTCCCCTTGGTCATACTTTCACAATGAAAATCACATGAATGTCATATAATCAGTAACTCCATTCTAACAACACAAGGCATGAAAAACAAAGCAATCCTAACAAGCATTCTAGACCAAACGGTCATAAACAATCAAAAAAGGGAATGCACCCATAATCAAGGTATGAAACCTTATTCATAAGAAATAACACCTTCTTAATCAAACAAACCATATCAGGTATTAAATAGGGCTAAATTCAAAAACACGCAATACCTCAAACATGGGTATTCGGCACTTTAAGCATATATAATCCAAAGACAATAAAATAAATTCAAAAACCACCTACCTTGATGTTCTATGATGAACACTCTTGAACATTGGCCCTTGAATTGACCTAGAATGATGTAGATCTACGAAAAGGGTAAAAATTATCAACCCAAAATAACTTATGAGAGAAAAGGAATCAAGAAGAAAGGATTTAGGGAAAGAGAGAACTCACCAGTGGGAATCCAATGCAACTAAAATCATTTTAATCAGATCTTGGATGAAGAACCAAGATGAGCTCTAAGTTCTTTGGTGTTTCGTCGCTCTCCTATATGAGACACGGGAAGAAGAAGTGTGTTCTGGAGATGAGACGTGACCCCGCTCTGATTAATCAATTAAAAAGAAAAGTACATGGTGTGTTCATTTAATGTACACTCCATGTACTAGCCTCAATCAATCCCCACTTTAAGCGGTCTTCCAGGTCACCTACAAGGCCATGTACTCAGCCGTTACATGGCCAATACATGGCTACATGCAAAAACCGGGTACACAACGTGTACTCAAAAGTACATGGCGTGTACTTATAAAATTTCACATTTCTTCCTCTTTCCTCAAAAACAACCTGAAATAAAGATCCATACCTGAAATAAAGATCCAGGTTCTTACAAACTTCCCCCTTAAATAAATTCATCCCTAAATTTACCTTCCAAGGGTGGTGAAGAAGAAATTTCAAATAACTCTGGCCACTGGGATCATACATCAGCCTCCCTCTCCCAGGTCTCATCCTGTACTCACTCATGATTCCATAACACTCGTACCATAGGAATATACCAGTCATGAAGAACCTTCATGTTGTGATCCACAATCTGAATAGGGTGCTCTTAAAAGGATGCATCCACATCCAACTCAACCTCCTCGGGTTGGAAAACATGATATGGGTCTAAAAAGTAACATCATGTCTGAGAAATTTTAAAGACATCATGCATATCCTGATACCTATGAGGTAACTACAACTGAAAGGCAATTGTCCCAACTCTTTCCAAAACCTCAAACGGAGCGACATATCTCGGTGAAATCTTCTCCTATCTCATAATCCTCTTGTGTCCCAACCTCAGTGTGACACATATGAAAACCTGATCTTCGACTTCAAACTCCAGAGTTCGTCTCCGTCGATCATTATAAGATTCCTGGTGAGATTATGCAGTAGCCATCCTCTTCTAAATCAACTCCACCTACTAAGTGGTCTCCTGTACAAGAAGAGGTCTCAGCATAGCTACCTCTCCTACCTCCATCCAACATAGTGGTGATCAGCATGGCCTACCATACAAAGCCTCATAAGGTTTCATCTGAATCGTCACCTGAAAACTGTTATTGTAGGAAAACTCCACTAGGGGTATGTATTTCTCCAAAGATCCCCCGAAATCTAGGATGCATGCTCGAAGCATTTCCTCCAAAACCTGAATCGTGCACTCAGACTGGCCATCTATCTGGGGATGGTATGATATAATCAGAAGTACATGTGTACCCAAAACCCTTTGTAGTCCCTTTGAGACACGAGAAGTAAAATGGGAATCCCTGTATGAAATGATAGAGTGTGAAACCCCATGAAAATATACAATCTCTTAGATGTATAACCTTCCAAGATAATCAACATTGAAGGTTTCCTTAATCGGTAAGAAGAGTGAAACCTTCATAAGTCTGTCAAAAACAACCCAAACCACATCATTCCCTCGAGGAGAACTTGGTAAACCCATCACGAAATCCATCGCGACATCATTCCATTTCCACTCAGGAATGGGTAACTACTGTAAAATCCCTATCAGTCATTGATGCTCTGCCTTCACCTACTGACAGGTGGAACATCTCATTAAAAAACTAGGTATATCCCTCTTCATACCTAGCCACCAATATTGATGGTGTAAATCTCGATACATCTTGGTGACACCTGGATGAACTGCCCAAACTGAGGAATAAAAATCTCACATAAACACCTCAGGTATGTCTTCTAACACCCATATGCGCCCATGAAAATGAAAAAACTCACCCTCTCCTACGGTCCACCTGGGAGTAGGGTCCTCTCCTGACACACTCTCCCATAGGACTAGGCCTTTGGAATCTGATAGCTGCCTCATTCGCACTCGATTCAGTAGGGTAGAGGTAACAGCTATAGAAGAAAGAAATTTATACCCCTATCTTTCATGCACCTCCAAATGCATCTCAAAGAACATATCCATAAGATAGAACTCACTACTGGCCTCCTGAAATGCATGTATCTGAGTCCTCCTGCTCAATGCATCAGCCACTACATTGCCTTTCCTAGGCGTATAGGAAAGCTCAAAGTTGAAAGAATGAAGGTACTCAACCCACCTTCACTATCTCAAATTCATATCTCACTGAGTAAAGATATACTTAAGACTTTTGTGGTTAGTGTATACCACAAAATGATCTCCCAAAATATAATGTCTCCAACAGCATAAAGAATGAACAACTACAGCCAACTCGAGATCATGCATCGGGTAGTTCCTCTTATGTGGCCTCAAATGCTGAGACCCATAAGCAATAACTCCTTCCCCCTACATAATCACTAATCCCAGCCTGATACCTGACGCATCGTAGTAGACAGTTTAACTCTTTCCTGGATCTGGAAAAATCAGTATCAGTGATGAAGTCAAACTCTTTTTCATCTCCTGAAAGGCTGAATCGTAGGAATCTGTCCATAAGTACTTTTCACCCTTCTTAGTCAGACCCATCAGTGGTGCTTATAAGAGTTAAAATTCATGAATAAAGCGCTTGTAGTATCTAGACATCCCTAGTAAACTCCATACCTCAAAGACATTCTTTGGATGCTCCCAGAAAACTATTGATCTTACTTTATCTGGGTTTACTGATAATCTTGTCTCTGAGATAACATGACCCAAGAAGTGAATCTGGTCCATCCAAAAGTGGTACTTTTAGAGATTAGCATATAACCGATTCTCTCTCAGTGTACTCAATATGATCTCAAGATAGATGGAATGGTTGTGTAGAGTGTGATATTACACCAAGATATCTTCCATGAAAACAATCACAAAAGAATCCAAGTAAGGATGGAACACTCAGTTCATCAGTTCCATGAAAACTGTCAGCGTGTCCGTGAGACCGAATGGCATAACCAAATACTCATATAGACCATACCTACTCCATAAGGTTTTAAGTGGTATATCTGATGGTCTAACATACAACTGATGATAATCGGATCTCAATTCAATATTTGAGAACACCATTTCTCTTCAATACTGATCAAAGAGATCATCGATACTCAGCAAGAGATGTTAGTTCTTAATCGTCAACTGGTTCAGCTTCCGATAATCCACACAAAGTCTGAGGGTATCATCCACCTTCTTTGAAAAAAGGACAGGAGAACACCAAGGAGAACTATTGGGTCAGATGAAACCCTTTTCCTGCAACTCCTCTAACTTCCTCTTGAGCTCCTATAACCCTGGTGTAGCCATCCTATATAGAGTAATGGACACCGGTGTTGCTCTTGGCATAAGATCAATAGAGAAATCCACCTCTCTCTCCAGAGTTAAACCTAAAAATTCATCTGGAAAGACATCTCTAAAACGATCCACCACTGGAGGAAATTTCATCTATGAAGTCCCCTGATCATCCATATATAAACTAGCAATCTGGGTTGCAATTCCTCCCAACCCATGATGCTCGGGTCCAGATCTTCTCGCCTGGACATCCCATTCACCCTTGTATAGAAAATATCTTCCCTTTGGTGATGTGAAACTCACCCTGTGGAAATATCAGTCAAAAAAGGCCTAGAAAAAGACCAACTGGAACATTCCGAGAATGACATAGAATTATGTCATCTCTAAGACATAGAGGTCCCATAAGAAGTTACACCCACTGACCTCAAGAGGGAACTCCTTGCACTGATGTACACTAGTCATACTAAGCCCCAATGGAGTGTCTAGCATCATAACATCATCATAACTAAGGATATAGAACCCAAGGCTCTCCACAACAGAAAAAAATATAAAACTATGGGAAGCCCCTATATCAAAAAGAGCAGAAGCTAAAATTGAGGCAACTAGAATCATACCTCTAACCGTAGAGGGTTCAGGATCCTGCTCCTGATGGGTTTGCTCCATCACAAAAGTCTACCCTGTACTATGGTCATGTGACCCTGCCTGACTACCCTAAGCTGATCCACACTACTGTCATTGAAAACCTATCATCTGGATACCATGGTCATGACCTCCTCCTCAGCCTGAACAGCCTGATGAACTCCAGTTTCCTAACTGATGAGAAATTGCACTACTACCAATATGCCTTTTATCAGTGCTAAAAATGGCCTTTAAAAGTGCTAGAAAAGCACTATTAAAGCTGGTGAAGATAAAGGGGGGGTCCCCTTTATCAGCGCTCCAAAAAGCGCTGATAAAGACCCCTTTTATCAGCGCTAAAAAAATCCCTGATAAAAGGGGTCTTTTATCAACGCTAAAAAGAAGCGCTGATAAAAGGGTCCTTTATGAGTACTTTATTTTTAGTGCTGATAAAAGACCCCTTTTATCAGCGCTTGTTTTTAGCGCTGATAAAACTAACAAAAATTAAAAAAATTAAAAAAAATTAAAAAAATTTAAAAAAAAATCCTGCCAATCGGGGGGCTTTTATAGCGCTAGAGCCCCCCTTTTAACAGCGCTTTTCTAGCCCCTTCAGCACCCCGCATGCACCCCCTCCACCCTTTATCAGCGCTAGCCCCCTAAATTCACCCCCATGTGCATGCCCCTGCCTCCACCAGGTTTTGAACTCGATACCTCCCTCCTGCATGCCTAAGCCCTTACCACTCCTCTATTTTGATTTGTTTTCCATTTCATGATATCCCTATTTATATATATATATAGTTATAGTTATATTTATTCGTATAGTAATATATATTTATATTAATATATATATATATATAGTTATATTAATATATATATATAGTTATATTAATATATATATATATATATAGTTATATTAATATATATATTTATAGTGATATTAATATATATATTTATAGTGATATTAATATATATATTTATAGTTATATTAATATATATATGTAGTTATATTAGTATATATATATAGTTAGATTAATATATAGGTATATAAATATTCATATATTTGTATTTCAAATAAAATGGATATTATTTATTATTTAGATAAAGCTAATATATTTTATATGTAAATATATTTTATTATTTATATTTATAATTAAATTTTTATGTGTGAATATATATAAAAATATGTATATATTGTTATATATTTGATTATAAATAGAAGTGAATTATAAAAAAAATATAAAATTTCAAATACATGATATCAATATGAATGTAATACCTTGGAATAAATTTAGTCCCCACCAAAAAAATCCAATAATACCCACTTAAACGAGGTTGAAAATCCACAAAATGTTAAAAAAAATCGGGGTATCCCGACTAAAAACTCAGTTTTGGAGGCCTTTTGGGCCTTTTTTGGACTAGAAAAATGTGACAAAGGCTTTTCCTCAATCATTAGCGTGTAGAGCTCATCGCAGGCTTTGATTTGATATGTTGTAGAGCTCAAACAGACACCCTGATCAAAAGTTATGGCCGTTTGAAGTTCGAGTTGCGTTTTCAACATATTTTGGATATTTTTTAATTTTTTGTATTTTTTTAGTATTTAAATTGTTATTAAATGACTATTAATCAATAATAATTATCAAATTATTTATTAAAAATATTTTTTTAATTTTTTTATAAGCCATTTTCACTAAATATTTTTAATATTAAGTGTAACTATTTATTTATACTTATCTGAAATATATTTAAAATTATATTTAAAAAATATATATTATATTTATATCAATATAACTATATCTATATATTTAAATATTAATATATATTTTTAATGATTTTTTTTGGAAGTAGACCCTTTATCAGCAATTTTAGAAAAATGCACTGATAAAGACCCCCCTTTATCAGCGCTACTAAAAAAACATTGTTAAAGGGGGTACCTTTATCAGTGCTAAAAAAGCGCTGATAAAGGGGTACTTTTATCAGTGCTTTTTTTAGCGCTGATAAACATACCCCCCTTTATCAGCGCTTTTTCATTAGCGCTGATAAAGGATGGCGCTGGCCTTGCCCAGTTTTGTGGTAGTGCTGGTGGTCCTGCTCCGGAACATAGAGTCATAACAGAACCCTTGTCACTCGTTTATCGTGAGAACACCTGGAAAAAATGCTGAAGGTGACCCATCTTTTCACAAGACCGGTACTCAACTGGGTCCTTCGGGAAATGTGGTCTTATATGCCCACTCTTTCTGCACTAGTAGCATACCACCTGGATACCTGAAAAAACATCGCGTGATAGCTCCCTGCGATGCTTCCTGCTATTTTTCGAAGGAGTATCAACCCTGGATGTTGAACAGCCCTGGCTCGCAGCTCCTAACTCCCTCAGATTGCGCTTGGTAATCAGTGCATGGTTCACTATAGCTATCACCAAAGTCAGCTTGAAAACAATCACCTGCAATCGAATGTCATACCTAAGACCATCCTTAAATCATCTAGCCAAAGGTAACTCGTCACCTCCCAGAACAGGTGCAAAGTGCTGAACCTCTATAAAATGAGATGATTAATCCATCACTGAAATAGTACCCTACTTCAAGTTCATGAACTCTTCGGCTCGATTGGCCCTCAACGTCTCAATAGAAGTGATCATAAAAGTTCCTATGAAACTCTTCCCAAGCCATATCCTAGTGACTTCCCGCCTGTGAGATAACATCCCACCATCTCTTGGAGGTATCACGTAGCATGTACATTGTGAGCTTCACCCTCCTCTCTGGAGGCATCTCTAGATTCTCAAAGATAGCAAGCATGGCCTCTAACCATGAATCTGTAGTATGTGGTCCTCCATCCTCTAAAAAAGTGGGAGGATGCTGCTACTGAAACACCCTTGTCAACTCCACCATAGTCGGTACAGAATGTGGTGCTCCCTATAAAGTCTTTATCATCCTCATAAATCCTTCATGGAACTGTGCATTGGCACCGGCGTCCGGTATAATAGTTGGTGCCAAGACGGGCACACCGGGCGGATATGTTGGTAGTCATTGATCTACCATTTCCAATGTTTGATCGTTTCCCTGTATCTGGAATACAACCAAAGGACGTCTTGATGGCATGACTCTACAAGGTCAAGCATTCACCTCAATACAATAATATCAAGGAAAAAAACTTAGAAGTGTAGTAACCGAACAAGAGAAGGAAAACATTCAAGTTTTACGAAACAGTGTTACACGGTGTGAATAAAAACCACACGGCATGTTCCCTTTAAGCCTTAACATGGTCGTGCACCTCTACCAAGCCTGGTCGTGTAACACCCCTATACATGGCATGTTCCTCTGGAGACGCAGTGTGTGCTTGAATTTTCCCTCCTACCCAGGTTCTTCTACATGGCTATAACTACATTGTTCTCTCCCAGTGTAACAATACATGACATATCCACTCTACACATGGCATGTACCACTTATGTCTCATCCACCCATGTCGTTGGTCACATGTCTAGATACACGGTTGATAACTACACAGTGTGTAAAATCTAGACATAGAATGTACAACCTAAGTTTCATCCACCTGTGTCATTGGTCACACGGCTGAATACATGGTTCTTTACAACATGGTGTGTTCTTCCAAAAGTTTCCCAACCCTATGTCTCTCCTCACATAGTCATTCACACGGTTGAAGAGTACATGGTATGTACATATGGTACACGGCATGTACATATGGTACACGGCATGTACATATGGTACACGGCGTGTACATACGGTACATAGAGTGTACTTAATAAAATATAGTTCTTCTAGAACAGAGGAACACATGGCATGTGTTCATAACACCACACGCCATGTTGTCTGGATTTCTAAATAGTAAGCCTCTGAAACTTCTCCATAACCCTTAAAAACTTAAAAAAAATTCTAAGGTATGATAAATTACAACCCATAAGAGCCCATACTCCCACGAATCAAAGTTTTTCATCTTTATTCATCTCATAACTTGACAAAATTCAATTAAATTTCAAACATGATCCATCAAATTCTGATCCAAGAGGGCCCATAACACCTCAGGGACCAAAGTTTAGAGTCCATCCAAATGAAACTTTATAATTTCCAATACCCTATCAAAATAGTAGGTATTCTATCATGGCATCTATCACCACATCATACATATCTAGCACAACATCTATCAAAATGTTTAGACGGACAAAGGTTGAGGGAATTCTTATTTTTGAGTTTTCTTTTTTTTTCTTTCTTTTTAAAAAAACTAAAAGGGTGAGATGACAAAAGATAAAAAGAAAATTGTAAATGAGAAATATGGTGGACTCTGAATCAACAAAATGTGTCGGGGATGCTGGTGTCAAAATTAAATTATCACGCAGACATGCAAAATATTCTTTTAGGTGATTAAATATTTATTCTGTTTATTTATCGCCAGTTCCGAAAATATAAGAATTTTTTAGATGCTTAATTTAAATTTCCCAAATTATTTAAAGTCCCGTTCTTTGGTGTCATAAATAATTTATAAAACTCGTTCAAGTCCTGAACTATACGGCGAAATGACACAACCCGTTTCTCACAAAGTTGTGTCACCAATTTGCACCTACCATCAGTCAACGCAGTTTACCTTCTCGGACCGCCGCGTCGACTTATAATTAAAAGGGCCAGTTTCAATTTCAGCAATTAGTTCAGTGCAAAAATAATTTAAACAGATAAAAATTCAATTAAAATAAATTTAATTGACAATTAATCATCAAACAATATGTTGCATGGCATGCGCAATAATTTTAATTACTCAACCAACATCCCGACACTAAGAAGATTACCCCGACATCACAACTGAAATAATAAATGCAGTAACAAAATGATATGTCATGTGAAATAACACTGTGTTACCGAGAAATGATTGTGTTCGTCTTTATTTTCACCGTGCGCAGCAACCTTCGGCACGTGATGACGTCGCGCACCAACGGCGTGCTCACCAGAATGGAAGATGCTGGCGATGTAGCGGGGCTGGTCACACGTCTTGCTACTATGTACAAAGAGGGAGGTGTGCCTGCTGTTTTTTGCCTCAGATGGCGGTTACCGATGCGCTGCTGCTGGTCGGCTACTGGTCGGCTCCTCAGATGGTGGTGATCGGTGCGCTGCAAACCAGGAGTAGGGTGAGATGATGGACCAGCGAAGGTAAGTCCAGTGGGTTAGGCGGGATGAAGTGGTGTGTGACGGAGGAAGATGAGGATGTGAGGAGGGTGTCGGGCTGGATGTGGTGATGGCCAAGTAGAGAGGGGCAGGGGGTAGCGGGATGGAGCTGGGGCACTCTGTGCGTGAAGCAAGGGGGGGCGGGGGGTGCTGGCTGTGGATGAGAGGCGGGGTGGCAGGGAGGCGGCCGGGTGGATGAAGGGGCGGGGTAGGGGAGCGGGGTAGGGAGTCTGTGGGGCGAGGTGAGCACGGGTTGTCAGGATGGGGAGGGGAGGTCGTGGGGAGATGGGGGGCGCGGGTGAGAGGAGCGGGGTGCAGGGCTGCAGATGAGAGGAGGGGAAGGCCCGGGGGAAGATGGGGGTGCGGGTGAGGGGAGCAGGGGAGTGCCGGCGAGAGAGAGAGGGGGCGGCAGGGTGATAGGAGGGAGCGGGGGCAGCTGGGTGATAGGAGGGAGCGGGGGCATGAGAGCCGGCCGGATAGTGGGGGGGCGGGTAGATAGGTAAATGGGGATTGGAGAGAGAGTGTTTTAAAAAAAGAAGAGAGTGTGGAATGGGTCAAAAAAAGAAAAGGGGGGGAGGGAAGTTGGGGCGTGGGAATTAGGGGGGAAATAAAAAAATTCAAATTCAAATTAAATTTAAAATAAAAATAATTATCTAAAGGGGTTAAAAAATATTAATAATAAATTAGTATAAATATAATTATATAAATATTTATATTTATAATTAATTAATAAACTAAAAGTAATATTATAATAAAATAAAATATGAAATGTTAATAAAATAAAATTCTAAAAAAATGAAAATAAATAACTAGTATTAATATAATACTGACTAAAAACTATAAAAACAACTAAAATATTTAAAATACTAAAAAAAGAACCTAAAAACACAAGAATCGGTTAGCAAATTAATTAAAACTAAATGAAAATAGGAAAAAAATGTCAGTAACATCCATATACATCAGCATCTATCACCACATTGTACATATCTATCACAACATCTATCACAATAGTATGCAATCAATAATTCACCCTAAATGGAATGACAAGAATGCATGGAATGTGATCTCTAACAAGTGCCTATATGATGCATGAGATGACATAGCCTCATCTCATTGGGTTTTAATAGAAATATAACCACAATGATATAAATCATAACAGCACAAAATAAGTGAACCACCCAATGGTGAAATCAAATCAACTATAACAATTGAAAAACCATAAAAATTGAAATATTCGAGGTAACTTGGATTTTCCCTATACATGGGTTAGCTACTCCTGGGAACAGCTTATTACCAACTCCCCATTCCTTCCTATCCCTATCTATAGGCTCTAAATAGTAATACAAAGCAGAAAATAACTCCTTTGATACTACTTTGTAATGTCCTAGTTCTGAGTGTTGCCCAAAGGTTCCCCGAACTCGGTTGGTCACATAACCTCAAATGCATTTCCCCAAATGACAGAGGCTTCTGACTAGCAGTGAGGTCCAAGGTCTAATAATGGGAAACTATTCCCTCATTGGAAGATTACGCATAGCAGAATAACAAATAGTAAACAATAGCTGAAGCAATAATATCAAATCACAAAAGTAAACAGAGGAATACTGATAGTAATATAACAACTAGAGCATATATAAATGATGCATGTCAGATGTGTCTAGGAAATCATCCAAACAAGTCACAATACTATAAATACAATAATAAAACAAAAGTATAGAAAAGCAGTAAACTCCAACATCATCGCAAGCCTCATCTTGGTCCCATGCTCTCTAGCTCCAATAACACTCAAGTACCTGATGAAGAAGGGAGATTTCCCTTATCTATACCTGAAACTATATAATCTGTTTGGGTCCAAAAGCATGACCCAAATAGGGTGTGAGACGAATCCCATTAGGCAACCACCAAAAGATATGTTCCTAACTACCAGTGAATATATATAGCAGTTAATATGCATAAATGAAGTAATAAACTATGAATTACTCAAAAGTAAACAATCCTACAGTTTTCAATTACATTAATTTTCATTTATAAATTATTCAAAATGTTGAATAATGAAATCTCAGGAATTATCCTAAGCTATGTATCCCCTGTGTAATAGCAAAATAGATGTCTCATAATTCCATCTAAATAATCTAGTAAGACTGATTCCATGCTTGTGCTTTGGATTGGCAGACTCATCACAATTGTGAAATCAATCAAAAACAACCCTCTAGGAAAGCTCTCATAGTCTAACCCCTATGGTTTATCATAGCACTAATCATTGGAAAACAAACTCCAAGTCATCTCTCACAGTCAACACCCCCTTGCTCTACAAAGCAACAATAAACTATAATGACCACTTGGCAGGTCTCACAGTCAATACCCTAGGGTCCAACCTTCAATTAATAACGACCCTCTGGGTAAATCTCATGGTCTAACCCCTCTAGTCTATTACCAATTGGCATCTCTCATAGTAAATGTCCCGGTTCCAGCGTAACAACAATTCATACATAAATAACCCTACCTCGGGAATCTCCTGTAGTCAAACTCCCCTTGGTCATACTTTCACAATACGAATCACATGAATCTCATATAATCAGTAACTTTGTCTTAACAATACGAGGCATGTAAAACAAATCAATCCTAACAAGAATTCTAGAACAAACAGCTATAAATGATCAAATGTGGGAACACACCCATAATTAAGTTAGGAAACCTTATGCATAAGCAATAACCCCTTCTCAATAAAACAAACCATAGAAGGTATTAAACAAGGCTAAATTCCAAAACACAAAATACCCCAATCATGGTTATTCGGCACTTTAATCATATATAATCCAAATACAATCAAAGAAAGGCACAAACCACCTACCTTGATTTTGTACGATAAACACTCTTGAACACCAACCCTTTAATCGGCCTCGAATGACATAAATCTATGAAAAGGGTAAAAATGATCAACCCTCGATAACTCACGAGAGAGAAGGAATCCATAATAAATGATATAATAAAAGAGATAAATCATCGGTGGGAATCCAACGCAACTGACGGTGTCTTAATCAGAGCTTGGATGAAGAACTAGGAGGAGCTCAAAGTTCTTTAGTGTTATGTCGCTCTCCTGTATGAGACCCTGGAAGAAGAAGTGTGTTATGGAGATGAGACATGACCCCACTCTGATTCATCAATTAAAAATAAAAGTACACAGCATGTTCATTTAATGTACATTCCATGTACTGGCCTCAACTAGCCCCCACTTTATGCAGTCTACCAGGTCACCTACACGTCCATGTACTCGGCTATTACATGTCCAGTACACGGCGTATACTCAAAAGTACATGGTGTGTACTTAGAAAATTTCTCATTTCTTCCTTTTTCCTAAAAAACAACTCGATATAAAGATCTATGAATAAAATGAAGATCAGGGTTCTTACACATGTGAAAAAAATATCCTCTTATTCATTTCACTACCTCTAAATATTTTATCTCTTTGAAAGAAGTTATAAATGCATTGTCGAAACTAAACTATTTATGTTATTTTCAACATAGTCTTTCACTTCATTGACCATAAGGAATATGGAACCATGTTCTCACTAATCCTTATCTACTCAACAAATCATTATTAAAAGAAATTTTTGAGATGCTTCTCTATACTAATCATTCAATTATTCTCGATGAATATGGATAACCTAGAAGGTAAAGATGATAATATGATATTAATGGGTAATTTCTTATACATATGGAAGCACATATTCACTAACTGATCATTATATGTCATCATTTTGAAGGTATGGTCATTATCTAGGTAATTATATTCTAAGTTGCACTAAAACAGTATAATGATAATCACATTTATATTAAGCATCTCTTTCTTATTTTATAATTCTAGGAGATAAGTTACCATGATGAATGCATCCATGTAACTCCTATAGGAATATTTCTCACCATTACTTGCTAACTAAGGTGGATGAATAGGAATAAAGACACCAACACATAATACAAATTTTACAATAGTCATGAACTGTGGAAACTACTACACCACTCTTTTAAATATGTGTTGGCGAGGAAATGGTCTTTGTCCATTAATGATCAATGTGATAATGTCAAGGTCATATTGCTTTCCATTTTCTATGAAGAAATAAATTCATATTTTATTACTTTATCTTGATTAAAAAAATGTGATGAATAAATTTTAATTTATTATTCACTCGTTATTTTATTAAATCCTGGTATCCCTCACCATTGTATTTTGAATTCCATGTCACATGGAAGTTTTAGTGGCAAGGATCCATATATCCCTTCTCATGACCCAGATAGATATTTTTCAAGCTACTCAAAATTATTTTGGTAGGTGGGTATTTCTAACTACATTAACTCGTAGATCCTTGATTCATTGATTGAACTACCCTATCCTGAAATCCTAGACTTAGATTTACTCAACAATTTCCTACTAGTTAAAAGCATCCTGATGGAGGCCATTCAAGTACTTTGAACTATGGTTTCATCTTAACTTAAGTAATGGATGGATGTAGTGACTTAATATTTGATTTAAGTTATTTTTATACATTAAGTGTAAATAAAATTTATTTTAACCTTTTATATGCTAGTTAATTTTATATGGATTTTACATAATTAATTAACCATGTATTTATAAAATAATTTATGCATAATCCATTATCATTATTTATCTTGGAAATTGATATCTGAATTTATTTACCATGTTTGTTATTATGTGATCGCACTAACATCCTTAACCATGCATAAATAGAAACATTCATCATGAAGTTATTCAATTTTTTCTCTACATCATAGTTATTTATCCTATGTGATTGTATACCATCAACGCATTAACATAATTAACCATGAAATATAAAAATAAATTAATAATGGCATGATCATAAATTATTATATATTGATTGATCCATGGAGAAGATAATGTTTAACACCCCTGGTTTGAGTTAATTTACCCTTTTATTATGTATTTTGAAGTTATATAATACTTTGGTTGAGTTTAGGGAGCTTATGGATGGTTTTGGTGTGTTTTGTAAATGATTTTAAGGGTTCACAGTTTGAACATGGTTAGGGGAAACCTTGCAATTTAATCTAGGATACAATGTGACAGGCTTAGGAGGGTAGGAAGGTACACACATATATTGAATAGTTTATCCAAACCATGCAGGTTACCAAGAGAAATTTTGTAAGTGGAGATAAAGGGAAAAGCACAATTGGCGCATGGTTTTTCAAAACCATGTGAACCAACCATGCAAGGGGTGGTTTTGAGGTAGAGGCAGGTGCACAATTAGTGCATGGTTTCCTAAATTGTGTGGCCTAACAATGACATGTGCATTTTATGATATGAAAATTAGAGTTTAACTTGGTTTTAACACCTAAAACCCTCATTTTTCACCTCTTCTATCAAACTCTCAAACTTTAATCCTCTTATAAGCACTCTTGGTGGTTCCCTTTGATATAGAAGGTAGTTTTGATGGATATAAGTGTATTGGATCTTTAGGATCAATTTTAAGTCTTTTTTTCTCTATTTATATTTAGATATACTTATCTCATCTCATAATAAATGGCACACACCTATCATGGGGTAAGGTAAAATCAACTATTTATAATTTTCTAATGCAGCATAATGGATTACTAGGGTTGTCTCACTTGAGGATCATCATAGTTATTCACTTACTAATTCAATTCACCTAAACTACTTGGTTGTTGTGTTTTTATTATTTTCTTAAAAAAATTCAAAAGATATGGAAAATTGAATACAAATATAAACTAACCTGAAATGAAAATAGAATGGGGGTTATCAAAGAAAGAACTTGGCCCTAAGGTTTGGTTTTGGGTTCTTTTATTATTCATTTTCTTATTTAAAATTAAATTTGATAACCCAATTGTGAAATCTCACTCTTGGATTACTATCCTATTATTTAGTGGTTTTGAAATCTTTAATTATAAGGAAAACTCAATTCCACCTCCTCCTATGATCAAAGTTGATGAAACACATCAATTGAGAGTGTAGCATCTTCTAGGACCTAGCTCCATCATATGTCATTTCATCCATTGAACAACTCAACTACATCGTGTGAAGATATCTAATTTAATGAAAGGGATGAAAAATATTAAAATAAAATAATAGAAGTGATTTAGAGATTCATGTCCTATTGGATGATCACCACACCCATACACTTCACCTTTATTCACCAAAAACATAAATAAAACATTGGAATTGCAGAACAAAATTCATGGGCACCAGATCCTCCCCCAAGGCCAAGCCTTGGATTAGTCACTCATTTTTAAGTGAAAGAAGTCATGGTGGAAGAATAGGGGAGAAGATAATAATTGAGAGAAAAAATAATGAGATAATAGTGAAATAAATAATATGTGAAATGCTTTTTATTAATAGAATTAATGAAGTGACATAATAAAGAAACTAGCTACAATAGAAGAAAATAAAAAGAAGGAAAACATAGTAGTAGTATAGCATCCCGACTGATCCTTTGATTTTTTTAGTGGTGAATCCCATCTATTTATA
This sequence comes from Viscum album, assembly GCA_963277665.1. Taxonomy (NCBI): domain Eukaryota; kingdom Viridiplantae; phylum Streptophyta; class Magnoliopsida; order Santalales; family Viscaceae; genus Viscum; species Viscum album. The sequence goes on from OY728161.1 coordinate 1,518,627,199, forward strand.
GAGGGAGGAATACTCTCTTCTTTATTCATTTAAATCTACCATGTCTTCATTTTATCTCAGGTTAAATTTTGGATATATCTTTTTATATTTTCTATATTAAATATGTTAAAATATATGGATTTTACAAATTCCATATTACAGTATGAGTAGGAACTTTGCTGTGTAACATTTATATTCTTGCATGATAAATACATGACTAAACCACATATATATTCTCTATTTCCACAACATAATTATCCTACTAATTTATCCAAAAGTATCCACTACCCATAATGGGTTCTCCATAACATAACTCCAATCTTGTGTCACAGCCTCCTGAAGGCCGGATTCTTGAAATAAATCACCACTACCTATTTGAGTACCACTACAATGTAATGTAATCTCAACGGTGAAACCTCCCTACTTCATATTTGGGATATATCGAATCCATGTCACCCACATTCATAGCTCTCTTCTTTGGTGAATCATGCCACTTCCAAAATGACATCTTCCATGATGTAGGATTTTTCTCCATGGTGAAAGGTTTGGTTGGATATCTTTATCCTTGGTGAGCCTATGGTGAAATAGTGATGAAAATGGAATAGAATTATCCTCCTTCTATCTGGACTTCACAATGGATAGATAAAGCTTATTATTATCATTCATGGCTCAAGCTAGATTTTATTTAGTCATATGGGAATTTTATGAGGCTTAAGATGTATTTTATAGTGGTCTGGGGCCTTAGAAGTGGATGTAAGCTCGAGCCCAAGCTACCTAAGTAGCTTCCATGGAATCTCTATCCAGTTCCATACAGTGGTGGGTGGCGTTGAGCAGTGGAAGGTGATATCGATGCAGCGGTGAGGGGTGTACAAGTGTGAATGAAGTGGAGTTGGGGTGTGACAGCATCATTTGTTTAAAATGATAAACATTGTATGCGCCTTCTTTTTACCACATTGGTAGTCTATATGGTTTGGTGTTTTTATATAAAAAAAATCATTCGCATAGCATCTCAAATTTTCTGCTTCAATGATGGGCTCTCGTTTCACCACTCACACACCACATGCATCATGTTGAGATGCACATACCATGTGATCCATGGCCCAAACACTTCACGGGCTCATCCCCCACACAGCTCCCACCCTCCTACCACTGGCAAAACCCTTTTGTAGGGATTATTGGCGGCCGGTCCTCTCTTGTACTGGCTAAGAGTCTTGTATTCCAATTGGTTAAGGGATATCCTATTTGGAACATATATTTTTACTTGAAAAATAATAAATAATACTAAATACAATTCCACCAAAGTCTTAAATAAGATCAAATTATAAATAAAAAATTTTGTATTCATGTTAATCCATATTAATTTCTTATTTTTAAATCCCAAAAATTTAAATAATACATTAAAATAAATGAAAATATTCATAAAATTCACTTAAAATCATTTAAAATTGTTCAAATTTTCGAATTAAAATATGTGTGCATCAAATACCCTCACATTTGAACTATATTTTCCCTAAATCATTAAATATTGACATTAAATTAAATAGAGACACCATGTTTACAATACTTAAATCTCAAAGAAATTAAATAAAATAATTATCAATGTTAAACCAAATTCTAAAGTTCCACAGAAAACATAAATTTAACTTCTAATTTTTCAAAGAAATAATTAATCCAGGTTTTTTTTACATTCTCCCTTTTGAAAATGGTGAAACTTCTCCTTTAATTAATTCAATCTTCTCAATTTATTATTATTAAACATTCCAATTCATGATCTGCCTCACTTTTGAATCTTTTCAATCATTACTCATAATACAATTTCAAGTAGAGTTATTCTCATATCATGAAAAAATTCCCCTTTTCTATAGGCTTGGAAAGGAAATAATTTCTCCACTTTGTAAATATAAAAGGAACATGAAATCATGAGGACTTTCAATTAAGGTTCTAATGATTCTGAGGCTTAAGGTTGGTAGGAATTTATGTAAAAAAATTTAAGGCTCAAAGAGGATTATTTTCTCTAAAGTATAAAGCATGATATAAAAAATTAAAAACTCAATGGAATTCTCCCCTTCAAAATGACAACACCCACATCCCAAGTTCAAAGTGTGGTTATGATCAATGAAAGCATAATGAATGAATTTATTCTTATTGAATTTTTTTATCTATTTTTTTTAAGCAGCTCTTTTCATATATATTTTTACTTTTTTGAAATTTATTCTTGAAATAAACCTCACTTCCACCACCTGACCACATATGATAAAAATCATTGGTCTAGTAATTGTGATTTTTTAACTTTCCAAGTGAAAAACCATTCTTTTTTTCTTTTTTAAAAAAGGGAAAACAATAAAATTATAGTGAATGAATAAAAAACTTTTCTCAGTAACCAAAGATAGCACCCACACACATTTTCCTTACAATGTAGTGCATCCTTCCACCATGACTTCCCCCTACCTCACACTTAAACTTTAAAATATTATGAAAAATACTAATAGGAGGGTATGAATAGATATAAATGGATTAAAATATGGCTCATTCCGGAAAAATTCATTCATGGTATCTATGATCTAAACAAGGATCGATTTTAAAGGTGGTATAAAGGAAAAATGATTATCAATAAAAATTACTCAATCATATTAAATGTGGTTTTTCATAATCATAGATTTGAAAATTTCCAATTCAAGTTCTAGTAGGTAACATGCCCCAAGGTCACTCAATAAATATGCTCGAGATAAAATATAAAGTATTTGGTCTATAAATCCTCTCAATAATAGAACATATGACATTGGATAATCAATCATGGCGTGGATAATAATAAAAAATTAGTCTACATGAATTTTCTAAATTCAAGGTGTGAAAAATGGGATGGAAATTTTATTTACATGAATCAACCAATTCCCTCAATTCATGAGTCATCAATTTAATATCCATGCTTCACTGTAATAATTAAATTCTCCATATTACTCATTCAATGTCATTATCATTAGAATCAAAAACATTGAATCATAGGTTTCCTAAGAAAATCATGTCTCCTAGATAAGTAAAGTAAAGTGATAATTCAAAGCATAGACATATAATTTTCAGTTGTAACATTGCTACTGAATTTTTTAGTTCAAAAATGAATTTTTAGAAGAAAAAAATACAGGGAGATTTAAAAATAAATAATGATAGTATAAACTTTGTTTTCTCATGTATCTTCAGATCTCTCTTCTCCTTGTTGTTTTGGGGTTACCTTGTTCTATCATGGTCCTAAAAAAGTAAACCAATCAATTAAAACAAAAGGATTGTATCATTAATGATCAAAAAGAATGAGGGGGTTAGTCTACATCCTAGACTAATTCCTAATAAATAAATTGAAAACTAATTTCCTAGAAATAAAGTAGTGAGATAAACCTTGGTATGATCCCTAAACTAGGTCTTTTATTTTTATTACCTCTAAAAGGCTAGTACTAGCTATCATCTATAATATGTCAGTGGATGGAGCTTCTTAGATTTGAACCACCACATGTGGGTTTTCCCAACTTACAATTATTCTTTATTAGTGGTGAGGATTCTATAGATAGAGTATACCAAATTCATCCCCTTCACAATATGGAATAGATTTCATGGTGAGGGTAGGATAAAGTATGGATCATCCTCCTTCTTGGTTGCTACTTGTGAAACCTCCTCTTGTTTATCCAGTGCTTTATCAATATGATTTGCAAGAGTTATATGAAAGAGTGGTAATTAGAAGGTGATTTAACTTGAACTAAATTAAAAATGAATGATCCATATGAAAATTATCCCTTTCAATGTGAACAGCATGTGTCTTGGGTTCCTTAGGCTTAGACACTTGGAATTTCTCATGGTCTCCCTCAAATGCATGTTCAACAAGATCAGGTAGCTTCATGTGTTCCTCAAAAAGTGTATATTATTCTTCTTTTTTCTTACTCTAAGGAAAGAAAATATTTTTATGAATCTTAAAATTTAAAAAAGTGGGAGTCAATTATCAAGCCATATTGAATAGAATCAAAAACAAAAAATTTGAAGAAAGGATCAACTCTTTATTTTGGTTTGGATTGAATATATTTCCTAGCAGTAAGTACCTATTAAATTTGGATTTCATTGGATGAATGTAGGTATTCAGGATCCCCAATCATCTCTTCAAATTCTACTACATGGTTGGTGTCTTCCTCTTCCAATGGTAGAGACAAATAGAGTGGTTTTGATGATTCTCCATTGATTCCTAGAAGATCATGTTGAATTTTATCATTTTCCCAATCACTCTAATATTGATCTAGTCCTTTTTGATCTCTCAGGTTAACATCATCACATGAGTATTCGTATTTACTCTCTAACTCTTTGTGGTAGGTTTTGATTTGATTCTTGAGATGGTTGGGATGTGGAAACTCCTCAAGTGTGGTCTCAACTTCTTAGACATTTTTAGAAAAATTGGGAAGATCCAGTGGTTCTTCTTCTTTGGACTTTAGTCATTGAATATCAATCTTAACTTGATTTATAATTTCACTAATTCTTAAAGTGAGGAACCTATGTCATGCCACTTCAACATATACTTGGATAGGTCAGTGATTTCATCAAGACTTCTATATAATAGGTCTTCTACAACATTTTGACCCACTAGTTATAGAACCTATAATTAATTGTTTCATGCATAAAATTAATCATTTGAAAAATTCATGGAAAAATTTTTAGGGGTTTTTTATCAAAAACATTGAAAAAATATCTACAATGTGAAAAATAAAACACAATAAAAAAACCGCTTATCTTCCTAGAAATGGTGATAAGTTTTGACACACACCTGTCATGTGGTGTGGAAAAGGATACTATTTATAATTTCCTAGTGTGGCACAATGGATGAACAGGTTCATCTTACTTGAAGAGCTTCATATTTATTCACTTACAAATTCAATTCACCTAAACTAATTTGTTTTTGTCTTTTTATTATTTTCTTAAAATAATTCAAAATAGATGGAAAATAGGATGAAAATATAAACTAACCTAAAATGAAAACAAAATGGATGTTATAAAATAAAAAACTTTTCCCTAAGGTTGGGTTTTGGGTTCCTTTATTATTCATGTTATTGTTTTAAATTTAGTTTGATAACCCAATTTTGAAGTCTCACTCTTGAATTTCTATCCTCTTATTTAGTGGTTGTGAGGTCTTGAATTCCAAGGAAAACTCAATTACACCTCCTCCTACAATCAAGGTTGATGACACACGTCAATAAAAAGTGTGGAATCTCCCAATAACTAGCTCCATCATATGTTCTTTCATCCATTGAAAAGAATAACTCCATCATGTGAAGACCTCTTGTTCAATGTAAGGGAGTAAAAATATTAAAATAAAAGAATAGATGCAAGGTCGATATCTGTGTCATAGTGAATCATTTTCACACCCATAAATTTCTCCTTCATTCACCACAAAAAAATATTGTAATGTAATAACATAATTCAGGAACACCCAATCTTCCTTGAAGGACAATCCTTAGGTTAGTCACTCATTTTCAAGTGTAAGAGGTCACGATGTAAGAATGGGGAAGAAGAGAAATAGAGAGAGAATGAGAGGGGGGAGAGGGATAAGAATGAGAGAAAATGGAAGAAAATAGAGGCATAACACTTTTTATTAACAAGATGAATGAAGTGACATAATAAAGAAACTAACTATAGAAGAAGAAAATAAAAATTAGGAAAAAAGGTAGCTGCACAGCAGCCAGACCAATCCTCTGATGTTTTTTGGGTGGGGCATCCCCTCTATTTATAGAAGTAGGAATCTTATATTCTTCATTCATTTAAATATTTAATATCTTAATTTTATCTTGGGTCAATATATGATTATATATTTTTAGATTCTCCACATTAAATATACTAAAATATCTGGTCTTTCCAAATTTCATTTTGTGGCATGGGTGGTTACTTTGCGGCGTAGCATTTTTATTCTTGCATGAGCACTGCATGGTTACACCATATCCTTCTCCTCCATGGCCGAAGCATAATTATCCTTCTAATTTATCCAAAATGAGCCACTTTTTTCATATGGGTTTCTCCATGGCGTAACTCCAATCTTATGTCATATCCTTCTGAAGGTTAGCTTCCTGAAATAAATCATCATGGCCAATTTGAGTACCTCTACGGTGTAATGTAAAATCAACAACATAGCCTCCCTACTTTATATCTGGACTATAGTGTATCCTTGTTGCCCAAAACCACAACTCTCTTATCTGGTGAATTATGACACTTCCAAAATTATACCTTCCATGACATAGTCTTTTCCTCCATGGTGCATGGTTTGGTTAGACATATTCCTCCTTTGTGAGCCTACGGTGTAGTGGTGATGGAAACAGTAAAGGATCATCCTCCTTCCATCCAGCCTTTATAGTGGATGTATGGAGCTTATTATTTTAATTCATGGATTATTTAACTTCTATTTGGTCTTATATTGAGTCTTCTAAGGCTTCATAAGTCTTCCATAGTGGTTCGGGGTCTTGAAAGTGGATGCAAGATTGATCCCGAACTTCCCAGGATGCTTCCATGGAGTCTCTTGTGAGTTTCATATAGTGGTGGGTAAGGTTGAGCAGTGTAAATTTGTATCGAGGTGGCAACAAGATATGTCCAGGTGTGAATGAAGTAGAGCTGGGGCATGACGGCATTGTTTGGTTAAAATGATGAACAGTTCCCATTCCTTTTTTTCCCACATCATAATTCTACATTGGCTAGTGCTTGCATATAAAAAATTCGGTGGTAGAGTGGCTCAGATAACTTGTTACAGGGATAGGATCCCACTACATCTCACACACCACATGGACTTCACTAACACATACATTCTACGCTAACATGAATTAACCTGCATGGCCCATGCGATCCTTGGACCAACCTATTTTGGGGATCCTTTCTACATGACTCACACCCTTCTGTCGCTGGGCAGGCCCTCTCAGTGGGATTCTTGGATAGGTGGCCCTCTCTTAAGCTGGATTAGAGGATTTTGGCCCAATCAGATGAGGGATATCCTAGTTAGAAAATATTTTTTACCTAAAAAATAAAAAAAATACTAATTACAATTCTACAAAAAAATATTCAACAAGATCAAATTATAAATTCAAAATTTTTTATTCATTTTAATCCATATTAATTAATTATTTTTAAATCCCCACATTTAAATAATAAATTTAAATAAATGGTAATATTCCTTAAAATCCATTTAAAATCATTTAAAATTGTTTAAATTTTTACATTAACATATGTGTGCATCACATAATGTTAGATCTAATTAGTTGTAGATATATCTATGATCTATGATGTGTTTTTATGAGATCTTGGTTTGATTTGTTGTAGGAAAGGAGTCTTCAACTCATATCTAGAGGTGTCTTTGCATCGTTCTTTATTTTCATTGCCCATTTAGAGGTAGGTGGGTCCTCTCTATTATCTACTTGTTCTATAACTTGAAGGGTTTTCTTTATTAAGTTTTGTTTTCTTGGATTTTCAAATGAAATGTTGGGATATTTTATAAAGGAAACCCCACTTGTTTTATGGTTTGTAAATCTTGGTGATTAGATTAGTTTTTAGAAAATCCCATTAAATTATGGTTTGAAATTACGGTTTTGGTTTAATTTAAGAAACATATTCAGTTTAATTTTTTAAAAGAAAGAATGAATTTATATGGAATTAATTGGTGTGAGAACTTCTCACACATGTGTGGAATGTGTTCATATTTGCATTGTGCAAGGCCTTGTTGGTATGGGTTTACTTCTTGATGCTAGACTGGAGTCACGAGAAGGTATATCACCAAGTGATGACTTTGTGAAGTACTAATCACCACTCATGAGTATTAAAATTTTTATTTGGAATACAAGTGTGAATGGATGGATGGATGTAGTCTGGGTATACCAAGTTGTATTAATGAATAAATTTTTATGTTTTTAAATTTAATTGTTTTAAATTGGTAAAATGTTTTTATGTTTATATATTTTTTATAAATTATATTTTGAAAAATGATTTAATGTATTCTTGTCCTAATGGCGTGAGTTGGAAAGTATCTTGGAGAAATCCTACTGGGTGTGAATACTCAACCCCTACATATGTACTTTGGTGCATATACAGATGTTGTTTTTTACGATATGGGTAAAGGAAAGTTCTATGGTTTCTCTAGTAGAGATTCATGATGCTAATTCATCAAGATAGTGTTTGGAGCTTGTAGTTTCTCTCATCAAGTGGTTGGAGTGATTCCACATCATTATTGCCCCGTCAGGATTTTGTTTGGTTTTCTTGAGTCACCTTATTATAATTGTTCACTGCTACTCTGATATTTTTATTTTTTTATACTTTTATTGATTTTTAGTACTTATAATTCATGCATCATATAGTTTGGTTTGGTTTTTTTATTTTTTAATATCTATTTTTGTTTATTTTAAAATTGAAAATTTTCCCCCAATGTTTAGATAAGCCCTTGGAATTTATTATTAGCCTTAAGGGTCTTGGGGACATCACCTAAGGTTAGTGGAACCTCTACTCTTTCAAAACCAATGTTTTGTGTCAGAATTTTGCAAGGGGTATTAGTTTTGGTAGATCTTTCATATTGGGATGGTAGAAAAGAGATTATAATTGTCAAAAATTAAAATGCATATCATAAAATACATATTTGACCACTTTATGTTGAACTTAAATTTACCAGGGTGGTATAGGTACAAAAATTCTTCTAAAACACTTCTAGGTGTGTTTTTATCTCATCGTCATGGTTTTAGTCCATGAGTGTATCATATCATGCATTAGTATAGAGAATTCCCAATAGGACTGTATTGGTTATATTATGTTTGATGATATTTTCCACCATCCAAATATAAATTTTTATTAATCCACTTTAAGGGAAAGTGGGAAACTATAGTTCGCAAAACAAGGACCACTACGTGCTGAAAGAGCTCAAAAAATTATTAAACACAAGACTAAGATTATTTGAGTCATACACTATATAATTCCCAGTGAAGAGTACTAACCTGGGTGTCTGGATTCTCCTTGATAAGTTCTTCGCGGTGAGAAACCATTCTATCCATTGTCTGGATGAATTATTTCAGGGTGATTTTCCTTGGTTGAAGCCTCGGATGATGATTCAGTCTTGCTTGTCTATCCACTCCTCTAGCTCCTCAGTGGACACAACCTGCAACCTTCTTTCATAAATCCTTAAAATATACTCATTTGAGGCATTGTGATGAAGGACTTTTTCAGTCATTTATTCCTTGGAGTGGAATATGAGCCTTAGACACTCCCCCGCCTCTTCTTACACCACTCTTGGTTCTCTACTTTGATCTCCACTTTCCCCGCCTTATGGGTCTTTTCTTTCCTTACTTCCACATTTCTTGGAAGACCTGGTTTCAGTCGGTTTAGGTAAGTGAGAATAGTCTTTTCATCCCTTGGGTTTTTTCCCCTGAACCACAATGCATTTCCCTGAGTCACGCTTTCCTTTTTCCCCTTCTTCCTTCTTGGGTTGTGGGGACCTTTCCCTTGGAAACTGTCCAAACTGTCCACTGAGAGTTGGCAATAATTTTCATCACCTAAATTGTCTTCCTCGTGCGTCAATTTTTGTTCTTGAACTACCATACCATCAAAATGGTTTTTCAACTCAACCCTTAGGCCTTCTTTGAGAGGCCTCATCCAGCACGGAGAGTCCACCTTGTCTGTTTTAACCTCCTTGATATTATTATTATTCCCCTCACTCCCAGTCTTCTGAAGGATGAGGCCTTAGAAATGGGAATTCTTGGGTCCAAGGGTCCCAATACATGAGCCCCATCCTTCCTTCCTTGTCCATGATATGGTTCTGTAGCAGTGATAAAAAAGTAATTCCCCTGTCAAGGTGGCTCGACCTCCTTTATGTAATCACCGTTAGGAACACCCTTGTCACTATTTTTTTCCTCCACTGTCACCAAGGACATATCCCCTTGATCAATGGTTGCCTCTAGATGAGGTGAAGTAAACCTAATGTCTAAGGTCCCATCAACTCAAGCCTCCTCAGCCTTCTCTGAATCCATCGGATCGTGCTCAGTCATCTTGTGATCACCTAAATCATTCTTCAGGAGGGAAAAAATATTCACAACCTTGGTTGCAAGTCTTCCTACTTCCACCACAGTATTACCTCCCACCTGAGCCATTGCCTCAACTCTATCCATCATTGGATCGGCACCCCAACACCTAGCTCCTATCTGACAATTGGAATCTAGATTCCCCAGCTGCCTACACATTTTATAATACTCTACCCAATATTTGAAGAAGACCAATTGCTTGCACCTAAATTCTTCACCAACAGAAACCCATACCTACTCCACCAGTGCCTTGGAGACATCAACCTCTACACATATTTGTGGGTTAATTTTATGGATGAAAGACAGAGTCTGGTTTTTGGAGAATAGAAAATAGCCAACCATGTTCCTTAGCATCCGGAGGATTGCAGGGTTTTGGAATGTAAATGAAAGTTCAAAGAAAGAAACCTAGATTGTGACTAAAGAGGAGTCTCAATTCATATGAAAATTATAAGACCAGTGAAATAGGAAGAATCTAAGACTAATGCACTTATGAGGAGCACTATACCACATATGAACCATATCTTCCTCCAAGGTGAAATGAACCATCAGGTGGAATTTGTCGAGAAGACTAACAATCGTACTCCCTTGTAACCCCCAATATTTGAAGATGAAGCAGTCAAATTCAACTACCGAAGGACTTCGATGCGTGAAACGAGCCACTGGGGTCATATCCAAGAGACTTTAAGCTTCCGTGAACTCCAAAAGTGATAAAATAAGTTTAGGCACACTATCAAATATCTCGGGAACCTTCGGGCTTAGCGAAATAGCCAGAAATTTAGGGTGAGAATCAGGGTTGGAGAAAGGGAGGAAGGAGTGGGGCTTTGAAGCCAAACGGGTGAGATCCTCCCCCCTCCCAATGAAGGGAAGGGGGGAGGTCGAGGCTATCTCCATTTATGTTAGGGAATCACCACCGAGAGTCAAGATAGATGAGATCCTCTCATTATTTTTTCAATGTTGGTTATAATGATAGTAGCTTTTGATGATTTAGAATATTATAAGCCTTTGGTTTTCTAATAAGTGATGACTAAGTGGTCTTTCATTATAACTATAGAGAAATGGAACTTGTTAAATGAAATAGAAACCCACAATAATAGGTCACATAGAATATGTTTACACCTGAACCACAAGTGTGCCAATAGATTTTTTAGGGCATTGTTCAAGATTATCAAGATATTTATAAGGGAAATCTAAATGATGCCACTCAAAAAGGGGATCATTATGTGAAATTTCATAAATAGAATATATCTTTCAAGGGGATTTAGAACCTAAAAATTTAGAAGTGAGGATTAATAGAATTAATTATATTTTTTATTTCCTTAGAACATCAGCTAATCTAAAAGTCAAGTTTGTAGTCTATATGTTGGAGGATCTTTCACACCAATGGTGGGATTTAGTTGTCCAAGATAAATTCAACCAAGGTCTTACATGGGAGGTATTTGAAGAATTTTTCAATAAATAGTTCTATCCACACACCTTTAAGATAGCGAAAATGATATATTTCTTCAGTCTTAAGAAAGATAATTTATCAGTGATAGAATATGCAGTTAATTTTATGGACTTGGTTCATTTTTCTCTAGAAGAATTTGTTAGTGCATCCTTGAAGGAATGTATCTTTGAGTCTGAACTATGACCAGAAATTCATTCTAAGATAGTTTTCCTCTGTATTACTAATTATAAAGAGATATTTAATAGATAAATAGTGGTATAAAGGGATATAATTGGGAAATTGACTTGAGGATCTGTGTTTTTCTACATGGGAACTAGTGGGAACTCTAATGATAGAACCAAGTGGAAAAGGTACACCTACTTACAAGGTGATAGAGAATCATATAATCAAACCACTAGATCAATTAACTTTCCTCCAAGATCTATTAATAATCCTAACTATTTTCAATGTGGTTTTTTAGAGTATAAGAAGCGATATTGTACAACTCCATCTAGATCATTCCATAACTATGATAAGATGGTACATATTTAGTGTTATTGCTACAATTTAAGTTGTCGGTAATATATCTCATGTATCTTAGACATCTTATTCTTCAACTGGATGATCACATCAGAAAATTTTCATCCTCGTAACAGACTAAACCAGGGTGATTCCAAGAACACCCTGACTCCCTAGACAATGTAACCATAATAGGGAAGTAAGGAATAAGGGGGAGAAAGTAAGCAGTTATATGGTGCTAGGAAGATGATCACGAAAGACAAATTAGGTCCTTAGACTATATGAGGTACCATTATACTTAACTCAACCCTTATAAAAGTTCTATTTAATATTGGTGAATCCCAATCTTTTATTATTTCATATGTCGTTAACTAAATGGAGTTCCATATCAAGATGATCCCACATGTGATGAGTATTCAAACACCTATTGGGTAGTGAGAGTGCAAGGTATTTAAATGTGTATCTTGTTCTATAAGAATACATGGAGTCCATTTTTGGGGGAATTTTTTTAATTTGAAATATATATATTTGACTTAATCCTGGGAATGGATTGGTTAGTTACTTTCAAGGCCCATGTCGATAGTTATATGTGATGAGTAAAGTTAACATCTCCTAATGGGATGGTACATATTTTTAAGGGAGATTGGGATATGAAGTCTAGAAGATAAAAACCTTTATAAATAATGGTTATTACTATATATAATCAATTAGTAGCAGTTTATTTGGGGAATATTGACATAATTGAGATAAGAAATGTTTTTAACATTGTAGATCACTATCCTGGCATGTTTCTCGATGCTTTCACTAGTTTTACAATGAAAAAAGAAGTGTAGTTTTCAATTGATCTCTTTCCAGGGAAAAATCCTATGTCACTTAAATCATATATAATGGCACTAAAGTAAATTAAGGAGTTTAATATCCAATTAGAATAATTGTAAAGTAAAGGGTTCATAAGACAGACTGCATTCCCTTGGGGTGCTCTAGTTCTTTTTTTCAGGAAGGTATATAGTTTATTATGGATCTGTATTGATTATCATAAGATAAATAAGGTTGTGATAAATAATTGATATCCACTACCTTGAATTGATGAACTTTTTGATCAATTGAAGGGATCCTAATGGTTCTCTAAAATCTAACTATACTTTAGGTATCACCAATTTCGAGTTAGGAAAGATAATATTCTGAAAATAGATTTCATGAGTTGTTAAGGTCTTTATGAATATATGGTCATTCCCTTTGGTATTACAAATACAATAGTGGTTTACATGGAATTGATGAATCATATATTTAAGAGGTATATAGACTCTTTAATTTTTGTATTTTTGGATGACATTATGGTGTATTATTGAACTTATAAAGAACATGAAGAACATTTAGAATTTTTTTTGATCATTTTGTGAGTGCACCAGATATATGAAAAATTCTCTAAATGTAATTTCTAGATACAAAAAGTTTGATTCATTAGAAATATCATCTTTGAGAAAGGAATATAAATATATCCAGAAAATAAATAAGATTTTGTCTCTTGGGACTTTGAGATACTCAAATTTCTAGTCTTATCATGTTATTATCATCACTCTATTTAGGACTTCACATGACTTGCATATCCTATGATAGTGCTCATGAGAAAGATTACACCATTAAATTAGAGTGAGTATTTTCAATAATATTTTTTAAAGCTCAAATCAAGGCTCACTTATGCAACTATTCTTGTTTTTTTAATCCTGGGGAAGGTTTTGTGGTTTATTATGCCGCATATGGATCTAGACTCAATTGTGTTCTCTGTAGGGATATCATGTGGTAGTTTATGGATCATGACAGTTATGAATTCATGAAAATAATTGTTTGAACCATCATTTGGAATTGGTTTAGGTAGTTTATTCTTTGATAACATGGAATCATTAACTCTTTTGTGAGAAATTTTACATGTTCATATACCATAAAAGTTTAAAATAAATATTTCTGCAAAGAGATTTGATCCTAAGATAAAGATGATGGATGGAATATCTCTAGATATTTAAATTTTACTTGGTTTATACACTGAGAAAAGGAAATTATGTATCATAATTTTGACACCCTAATATTTTAAAAGAAATCTATATTCAATAGTGTATAAAACATGCAATACTAAACTTAAATAGACCATAAAATATTATTATTTAAATATAACAGTTATAAACTAGTCATTAAATTAGAGAGTATGAATAGGATTAACCACATTATGAAATATATATATATATAAAGGACCTAATCAATACAAATATATTTATTAATTCTTAGAAAATAAGCACTCATTTTTTAGTAAATAAATTTTATTCTTTAAAATATGTTTTCTTCAAAAATGATTTTTATTACTTTTTATGAGCGCATATTATAACTAATTTTTTGAAATTTTATAAGTTTTATTTGATAAAAATGATATAATATTTTTAATAATCATGTCAAAATTATCTTATAGTGAATTTTTTGGATTTTTATGAAAAGATTGATTTTCCTATGAATAGTGAAAAATACTATTTTTTATTGAAAATTGTATTTTTGTTTCAAAAATTTAAAAAGATCCATTTGGTTTTAAAATTGTTTTAAAGTAAAATTAGTTATATTATATTATTAATAACAAAAATACGTTTATTGGAATCAATTTTATGGTTGAATTTGGTATAAAAATATTTTTATACTTAAAAAGGAATTTTTCTAAAAAATTGTTTTCTATTTCATTTTGTGTTTTTATCTTAAATTAATTTTTTACAGTTATAGAAATCAAATATTGATAAATATATTCCATATTTAAAATTAGAATCTCCAAATTTGGTAAATGGGTACCTTTTATTTTTTGTAATTATAAATAGTAACATTGTTAAATTTGTGTCACATCGATAAGGGTAAAATGGGAAAAATAAGGTTGAAACCATGAGAGAAGATCTCAAAATCAACCCAAAACTTTACTTTGTCCAATTTTATGGGTGTATTTCAGCCATTTCTATACAATAATATAATATATTTCCACTTTATTCCATATTTATTTGATTAAGACCTTTATGTTAATTTAAGGAAAGAATAAATACAAAATGTCACTCTCTTGACTTTAATAAATCTAAATTTGTATTATAAGGATAAAATTAGGATAAGTTTGATTATAATTTTTTATTTGAAATATAAAATAAATTTTTTATCATGGTTATTTATTTATAATTTCTAGTGATTAAATAATTACCTTAAATACTTATGTAATGATGATATAGTATTTATTTAATTAATATAAAAATAAATTAAATTATTTTAGAAACTCTAAAAGTAATATTTTTTTAGTGAGTTATAGTGATCCAAAATTTTATAGATAAATATTACATATTATAGATTTTTTAAAAGTATATATTTGAATTACATTTTTTATTAATGTCTTTAGAGTCGAATTAAATTAATAGTCTCAAAATTAACATTATTAATATTTTATGAAAAATAATATTTTATTAAATTATTTAAAAATAAAAAAAATAAATAGGAAAATATGGATAATATATGTTCAAAAGTTTCATACCTTTTCTATATATATTCTAATTTTTACTTTATAAGTAAAATTATAACCCTTTAAAAGTGAGAAATTTATTACCGTAGATAAGGATAAAATAGGTTACCTAAGGGGTTAAACCAAAAGATAAGGTTTAAAATACCACTTATACATGTCCAAATTTTATTGGTTAAAGGGATTTCAACCATATCATAACTTATTTTATAAATTATATCCAAATTTTTTCACTTTCACATGAAAATGGATTTATTATATTTAAATATTTTTATTAATTTTCTATGTGTCCTTTAGTTCATTATAAAAATACACCACCTATCCCCACTTATATACACCACCTAGAGCCTATAATATTCAGAAAACCCTGAAAAAACCTATTATCAACATCCTTATCCATGTTATGGATTTTCTAGTCTTCCTAAAATACCAACCCTATGTCCCTTAAGAGAGGGTCTAAAGGAGCTCTTTCGAAGAAGAGGTAATCATCTTTATCGGCTCTTTCATATTCCTTTCTTATTAAAATTCCAATAAATTTTTTGTAAACATCCTAAAATAATTAATTTCATGTAATAAATATAATTATATTTTATTATGAATATGGTATAACCATTTTCCATCTCATTTCCATCAAACAAAAAGAAAAAATATCACTCGTGCATATGTATGGCTTATCGTCTCCATGTAGCAGTGTAATTATTTTATCATCACCACTTTAATTAGATGTTTATAAAGATTTAACTAATAAATATATATTATATTTATGAAATAACTATACTTATTGAATTATAATATCATATAAACCTTATCACCTTTCAATCCATTGAAAAACGATAACATCATTCATGCATAATTGTGGACTACCACCTCCACGAAGTGATGCGGTCGATTTTTTATTTTTGATTTACATGGATAGTAATAATAAAATAATTAATAAATATATATTATATATGAAATAAAAATTATCTAGTAAAGTTGAATTATTATTTACTTTTCTTTTGTTCCATCTTTCAAAAAGTTAAAACGGCATTCATGCATTTGTACGGCCTATCGTTTCCATGAATGGGTTAATTCATTTTTATATATATAAATTTTATGGATTATTATAAAAATTTAATGAATATTTATTTTATTTATATAAATATTAATATTCTAGAGATTATGGAACCATGATCAAAGTACAAGGACCAAAACTACCGAACCAAAACATACATGAAAAATGAAGCAGTTATCACCCAAAACAGTTATTTTAATAAAGGATTGTTAATAAATATATGGTAAAAGGTTATAAGAAAATAATATATGGTTTGATATATATAATTATGGTTCTGTAATAAATTTATAATAAATCTATATTTATTATACTGGAGGTTCAAACACATATGAAGGAAGTCGGACCTGAGATAAAGGGTTTCTTAACTTAATTTTCTTTCATTGGGTTATATCACTTCTTCATTAATTATATTATTCTAGGATTATGTGTGAAATGAGCTTTAATTATTTTCTTATTTCCAATTATCTTTTATGGAATTAAATTTGTTACAAATAATATCTTTTTTGACTAATTCTCATATCAATTATATGACCTCCGTAAGGGTTTCTCATCTCACTTTTACTTCTGTGATACATATGTCTTATTCACCACTTATTTATTTTTTGTTGTGTATATACTTCCCTTTTTATATTTATATAATTAATTTATTTATATTTATTGTATTTATAGTTTCATTTTAAGTTATTTCTTTCCTGGGGATTATGATTGTTTATGTTTATGTCACCATTAGGGAAATTAAATGATCCTTCTATCATAAACCCAATATATTTTATTCTCCTCTAGTAATTTATATAAATTACATATCTTCATTTCATTTTCCACTCTTTAAGTACTCAAGATACTGAAATAATTTTTTTATGGAAAATGACCTTGTTTTTCTGATCAATTGGTAATCTTTCTCTTCCATGTCCATATTTTCCATAAAATATCTAAAAGTGTTTTTTTAATATTCTAAAAATATATATTAAATATATTTTTTACCATATATTAATTTTTAAAAATGGTTTAAAATGAACATTCTTGTCATTTTTCAAATGAGTTACTTTTTGACCTTTTTATAAAAGTGTGAAAGGAATATTTTTTAACTTATATAGAATGAACGGAATTTCCTGACATCATGACCACTTAATGTTTTTGAATATTATTTGATAAGTTTACAAATAAATTTTTAAATGAGATGTTTTCCTTAATATTTTGGAAAAAAATAGATTATAATATAAGTGATTTCAAAATAAAAATGTTATTTTCCTCAAGAAATATTTTGTTGGTCTTTTTAAATTATTTTCATCTATGTCAATATTATTTGGTAAATTTTATGCTTTTCTAGAAATTTAAAATTTTAATTATATTCAAAATATTACATTGCATGGATTATTATTATGTTTATTGCTTGGGTAAATTATTAACATTTCTTATGCTAGTTTTTCAATATGAATATTTACATTGACTATGTGTTACCCCTTTTATATAATGAATGTATTAGACTTAGTAAGTGATGGTTGGGGCCCTATATAACCCCTCAATGCATTGGTAGGTCTCATGAGACAAATATATTGGGTATTTAGCTATATTCTTACCCATTTATAATATATTTCCTATTATGATGCCTTGATAGTATGTTTTAGATGTCTTAGCATGAGGCCTCAATATTATGTTTCAGATGTTCATCATTATACATTCCATCATTATGAAGTTGGTTATTAATTTCCATGTGATTATTTTAATAGTTATGACATACATAGAAAAATTTAAAGAACTTGTGGTTATTTATATTTCATTATTTGATTATCATTTATTCTTTCCATATTATTCATGCCTTATTAGCTACTGTTGTATGCATAACCTTACTAGGCATTGGAGATCACACATTTCTTATGTTTCCTTTCCCTGTGATTTTAGGAAGTGTAATTATGATTGATATGAAGGGATATGATATAGGTAATAATGCTTCTCAAATAAAATACTATGTTTTATTTTATAATTTCAAATGTAATTTGGGAGTGAAGTGTGTATCTAGTTTACCAAGAGTACTGAACTATTTGGTCCTTTGGAATGTGTTCATTTGTATCTAAATCCAATGTAATAAAGTAACCACTGACTCTAGGTTACTATGGTTAGGGTCTTTATAAGAATATTTAATCCAAAATTCATAAAATCATTTATCCAAATAAGCTTGTGATCAGTGGTAGTTAATGGGTATGGTTATAGATATGAATTTGGATTATACTAAGAAAAATAAAGTTGAAATTTTCTATCCGGTGAATTTAACACCTAACTTGGTTGAACAAGTCATGAATTCTCAAAGATCGTATTCTACTTTCCTTACCATGATGTGAAAACTTAATTGTGGAGATTCCATTGATAGAAGGAAACAATATGAGAACTTCGTGTTGTTTTTTCATGGTTGAATTTTCATTTTGGATTATTTTCAAGAAAAAATTCTTTCTAATTATCAACATTCCAAATGATTATTTCACCCAATAATCCAAAATAAGTACAAGTCTCTAAGAACCCATTATATATGGGTATGCATGAAATTAAATGTGGTTTATTTTTATTATAAATTCCTAACTTTTCAACATGTCAATGTAGAGCATCCATGGATAGCTGGAATTATTTAATCTTTACCTATACCCATCTTGAAATGGTAGTAGATCATTATGAAATTTTTCATGGTTTTACCAAGAACTATTTGAAATAATGATTCAATTAGGGTGAGTGTAGACCAAATCACAAATTTATCCCACTTCATCCTAATTTGTTGAATCCAATACAGTAGATGAGTTATCAAATCTATACATTTGAGAAGTGGTAAGATTACATGGAATACTAGTTTCGATCATCTCTAACTAAGATATTTGTTTCACCTATCAAATTTAGTGATCACTTCAAGAATTTTTGGGTTCCCAATTGACTATTATCATAGTGTATCATCCTCAAATGGATGGGCAGTTTGAATGAACAATTTAGAAATTAGAGGGCATTCTCTAAGAATATATTATATATTCTGGTGGCTCATGGGAGGATCATTTTCCTTTATTAGAGTTTTAATATAACAATGGTTATCAGTACATGATATAGATGAATCTATTAGAGTCATTTTATGGTTTTCCTTTTATTTATCCACTTTATTGGATAAACACTTGATAAACTTCATTATTTGGACCTAACCTTTTTTAGGTAATGGTTGAGAAAATTTAGATAATCAATAAAAGGATGGTTTGGCCCAAATTCATCATAAATATTATTTTGATAATCATATTCACCCTTTATCCTTTATCTGGGTAGACCATGTGTCCCTGAAAGTCTCTCTGAGGATGGGACATTATTGATTGGGTAACCAAGGAAAGTTTTCTCCTTGATATGTTGGAACTTTTGAGATACTTTAAATAATTGGTGATCTTTCCTATCATTTGGATTTACTGCCATGGTTTAGTGTGGTATATAATGTTTTTCATGTATCTCAAATGAGGAAGTACCATCCCAGACCTAGTAATTTGATTAGATGGGATCATGTTGATATTTAACTTTATACTTCATTTATTTAAGAATCGATTCATATATTGTAAATAAAGATAAATTTTTGCAAGGAAAACATATTCCATTGGTTAGATTTATATAGAAACACGGTGAAATTAAAGAGGAGACTTTGTAAAATGAGAAAGAAATGTTTGCATAATTACGCAAACTTTTCCAAAGTACCAAAAATCTCCAGCTTTCTAGGGATTCAAATCCTAATGGTGGGGAGAATATAACACCTTAGTTTAAGGTACTTTACCCTTTTATTATGTATATTGAAGTTATATAATACTTGGGTTGAGTTTTTTGAGTTTATGAATGGTTTTGGTTTGTTTTATAAGTGTTTCTAAGGGTGCATAGTTTGATCATGGTTAGGAGAAACCATGTAGTTTTATCTAGGAAACCATATGAAAGGCTTAGGAGGGAAAGAGGGTGCACATGGATAACACATGGTTTTTCCAGACCATGAAAGTGCCCAGGAGAAACCATGCAAGTGGATATAGAGGGAAGAGAATAGTTGTAACGTGATTTTTCAAATAATATGAACCAACTATGTGAGGGGTGGTTTTGAGGTTGAGGAAGGTGCACGGTTTGCACATGGTTTTCCCAAACTGTGTGTCCTAACCATGTCGTGTTCGTTTAATACTCTAAAATTTGGATTTTAACTCAGTTTTAACCCCTAAAACCCTCATTTTTTCACCTCTCCTCTTAGGATCTCAAACTCCACTCTTCTCTTAAGAATTCTTGGTGTTTCTCTTTGATCTGGAAGCTAGTTTTTATAGATCTAAGTGTGTTGGATCTCCAAAATAATTGGTAAGTCTCTATTTTCTACATTCTATTTAGATCTCCTTATATCCTCCCACACATAATGTTAGATATAATCCTTTATAGATAGATCTATGATATGTGATGTCTATTGATGAGATATTGATTAGATCTATTGGAGGAAAGGAAATTTGAGCCCATATCAAGATGTTTTGTTGTACCATTCTTTGTTTTCATCACTCTTTAATAGGTAGGTAGGTTCTCTCTCTTCTCCACTTGTTATAGAGCATTAAGTATTAGCTTTATTAAATTTTTTTTGGATTTTCAAATGAAATTCAAGAAGATTTCATAAAGGAAACCTTGTTGGTTTATGATTTGGAATCTTGGTTATTTGATTAATTTTTAGAAAACCCATTTGAGTTATGGTTTTAAATTACGGTTTTAGTTTAATGAAATAAAAATTCAATTTAATGTTATAATAGAAATAATTAATTTATGTGGAATGAATTGGTGTGATAACTTATCATACATGGGTGGAGTTTGTTCATGTTTTCATTATGTGGGGCCTTATTAGTATGAAATTGGTTCTCATTTCTGGACTAGAGGAATGAGAAGGTATATCACCAAGTGAAAACTTTGTGAAGGATGGATCACCTCTCATGAGTATTGGGATTTTAATTTGGCATGCATGTGTGCGTGAATGTATGGATGTGGTTTGGGTATTCCAAGTGATATTAATGGATAAAAAAAATTCATTTAAATTTAATTTTTTCAAATTTCTAAACTATTTTGATGTTCTTATATTTATTATAAATTATATTTTTAAATATGAGCTAACATGTTCTTATCATAGTGGCATGAGTTAGGAAGTCTCTCGGGGAAGTCCTACTGGGTACGATTACTCACCCCTTGCATTTCAAATTTGGTGCATATGCAGATCTTGTTCTTCATGAAAAAAGTAAAGGAAAGGTATCTTATTTATCTAGTGGATCATCATGATGTTGCTTTCTCAAGATGGTGTTTAGAGATTATATTTTCTCTCATGAGATGGTTGGACTGATTCCAAATCATTATTGCTATGTTGGGTCATCTTTTGGTTTTCTTGATTACCCTTTTTATAATTTTTTCTTCTACTCTAATATTATTGTTTTGTTGGTCTTTCATTGAGTTATATTATTTATACTTAATGCATCATATAGTTAAGTTTGGTTGTTTTATTTTTTCATGTCTGGTTGTGTTTATTTTAAAATGGAAAATCATCCCCCAATGTTTAGATAAGCCCTTGGCATTTATCAACTACCTCTGGTGCCTTGGGGATGTCATCTAATGTTAGTGGCACCTTGAATCTTTCCAAGCCAATGGTTAAGGTTAGAATATTACATAATGAATCAACTGTAACCCTAGGGGAATACCTTTATCTATGTATCAAGTCATATTGCATTGCCCATCAAACTCCCATGAATTTCACTTGTTTGGTTCTGCACCAGCTCTCAACTTGAATCTCATTTTCTTATTCTCCTCTATTATTTTAAATATATACTCATATGTAGGTGAGGAGAAATCAATATATGAAAATTAAATTTTATTACTCAAATATAGATACACAATATCTTATACATTTAAAGAGGAAGGAACGGTACATAGATCATCAAATGAAAAATAATTATTAAATTTTAAAACTCAAATGCAATAATAAATGAATAATCAAACATGCACAGGTCAGTCTCATATCATGGTTATTCGGGATGTAATAAAATTGTAAAATAAAAAATAAAAATGTTAAAATTCAACTCAAGGGTATTTTTAATGCATTAAAATCATATTAAAATAATTGTAATTAATTATAAATATGTATTGTGGCACCTAAAAAAATTATAAATTCTTATCAATTAAATTTATTACCTGAAAAAGAAATGTTTTTTGGGTCTGTTTGGGCATGAAACGGGCCCCTAGAATGAAACCAGTCCCCTTCTAGTTCTTGTTGGGTTGTGCGGGTTGGGTCTAGCCTGACTCGACCTGGATAAATGTGGGTTCATGGTGTTAGTCATGCATGAAATGGGAACCCTATGTGGCCTCCCACATATGGTGGAAAATATATTAAAAATAATTTTAAAAAGGACCATATTTTAGGCCATTAATTTCAGTCATCCCCCCACCCAAATCAATGGGGGGGACTTTATTCAATGCAAGTGATAGTGGCCACCAACATTCTTAAAAAAAATTAAATTTTTTTAGTTGTTATCTCATCCATACATAAGAGAAAACAGCACCCCCCCACTAGCTGGAATTCCTACTCCAGACACATGTAGTGATATGGGGAGTCCTTGGTGGATTTCCATACATATATATGATTTTCATTATTTTTTATTTGAAAATATCATTAGATATTTGATCAATCATAATTTGATCATTAAAACTCCAATTTATGTTCTTTCATTGTCATTGGGACCATATCAAATCCCTCTTTCCAAATTCTAGTAAATTTAATTGAAATTTAAACTTTAATAATTTTACGATTTCTCTGATATCATTGAAAGAACCAAGAACACAGTAGAAATGTGAAATAATGTGAGATTTTAATTTAAAACACTGAATATATAATAAATTACCTAATTTGGTATAGTAATTCCCAATTCATGCTAAGGATATCATGAAAATAAATTTAAGGAAGAAAAATATTATAATGGTGCCTTGGTGGAATGGAATGATCCCAATGATATCTGCTCTTCTCTGGATTTTCAAAGCTCAAAGACACTAAAGTAGATGCCCTATAGATCATCCGCATATTTAACATAGTTTTATGAACATTGTGCTTTGATTATTTAGGGTTATCATGTAAGATATAAGACCTTGTGATGCTCATAAAATTTCTGAAAATCATGTGGTCAATCACTAAACCTGGATTGATCTGTTATTGATCATTCTACCTGAAGAGGTCAGAGGTCGTCGCGGCCCTAAAAATTACATTTATTACTCCTACACTAGTATATTGGTGCATGGTCGAACCATAGAGAAGGAATGTGTGTTATTCTAAGGTTTTCAGAATGAAACTCCACTGTAGTCAGCAGTGGAGGGGATTTTTTAATGTTTTTTTAACTTTTTACTTTTTTTATATTTTGTTTAAAGCGGTAATGAACAAGTTATAAAAATTTCCTATTTACTAAACTGAATATTGAAATAGAAAAAACTAATAGTACTAAATAAATATGACAGAAAAAGTAAACAAGAGTGATGAGAGTTGATCAAAATAAAAGCTCGGGTGAATTGAAATCTACTGGTTATAAAAATGATTCTTCTTTAGATTGAATTCACACATTAGAAAAAGTGGTTAAATCTTACTCACCAGAATACATAACACTCTGTATTATAGTTCTTGAGGTTCACCACTTCAAAAACTATATACAGTAAATTGATTAAAATATTATAACAGAAATAACCTCGATGGAGGTATCTTCCATTTTTGAATTTTAAGTATCGAAATGAAATCCTCAATGATCGATTTCACCAAAAGATCATTGAATTGAAATTAAGTTCTTGAAGGTGCATGTTCAATTAATATTTTTAGAATTATATTCAATCTCGCCAAGAGTTTTTGATTCTCGTTGAAAGAAATTTGGATGAAGAAAAATAAATTATTAACCAGAAAAAAAAAATCAAAACACACAATCAAAAGAAATTAATCTATGATCATATTCACTTTAACAACATCAATACAAAGTAAAACATTAAAACAAAGGAAGAAATATTCTACCTCTAAGATGAAGCTCATGAATCATTTCTAGCTCCTACAACTCCAAAACTGCTCTTCACGTCTCCTGGGAGTATCTCCTCAGAGTGTCCGCTCTCGAAAGATGTGTTCATGGAATTCAGAAAGAGAGTCCCCCCACCCCAATTATGCTACTTGCTCTGTTTTAATATCCACTGTCATCTGTTGCACGTCACCACATATTTCCACTGACATACTTTGGTGCTTCACTTTTGCACCGTACACATGTGTTTTTTCGCGAACCACACATAGCATTAGTTTTTCCCTTGTAACTAACTCCCGAAGAGTTAGTTGAATGTACCTATATGTTTTTAAGGCCTAGGTGTGAACCTACATAGTTAAAACAGAAATTAATTAAATTAAATATATTAACCTATATAAATAAATAATCAACAGCTTAATTAATATAAGATTAAATGTTATTTAGTTTAAATTAATAGTCATTTTCTATAAATTAATTATTATTATTTTATTTGAAAATTAACTTATTTTATTTAATGTTGTTATATGTTATTATTTATTTAATTAATTTATTACGACTAAAGTTATTAATTTATTCAGTTAATAACTTAATTAATTTTAATATTATTATTAATGATTATTAATTATTTTATTATTATAGTTTAATATTTATATATTTTATTATTGAATTAATATTTTTAGTAATTAATAATTATATATTTATTATATTGTATAATTATTTACTTAATTAAATTAATTACTTTATTTTAATTATTAATTATTATAATTATAATTATTTGAAGTGAATTATAATTACTATATTTATTAAATTATTTAATTAAGGTATCATTATTTGGATTTTATTTATAAGTTATTATTATAATTTTTAGTTTTAATAAATTTTATTAATTAAGTTAGTTTTATAAATTATTTTATTATTATTTATTTATTTATATGTTTACTTAATATTAAATTATTTCTATTGATTAATTTAAAATGTTAAATTATAATAATTAATTTATTAACGTCATTTTTTTAAAGTTAATAATTTATTTAATTAGATTATTATTTTAGTTTACTTTAATAAATAGTTTTACTTTAAATATTACTATTTATAATATTTTATATGGTTATTATAATTTACAACTATTTTATTTAAAAATAAGTTAAAAATAATTATTTTATTCATTAAAGTATTTAATTAAATTTATTTATTTTAATTTTTTTAATAAGTTTATTTTAAAATATTTTTTTAGTTTAGAAATTTTTTAATTAATTAATTTTAAACTAATCTCTACTCCCCCCAAATCACACAGCAAAAGAGGGAGGGTTTTGATCGGCCGGTGGGTTAATAAATGTAGGTGCGACGGCTTGGAGCAGAAGATGGCAACGCGGCATGGTGGCGCGAGACTTTAATGGATTCAAGATCTGTGGTGATTAAGATTAATAGTGGTTTGTAATGGCGAGTAGGGATGCTAGGAATGAGCAACAACACCCTCCTAAGCAGCTACCCTCCTAATGCAGGTTTCAATCTCAGTCATCGGCTTCACTTGGTGGCATGACCAGCGACTACGGAACAATCTTCAATGGGGAAGGTCTCTTGAGCTCAGTCTCACAACAATGACGAACCACTTTAGGTTCAATCGACGTGACATGGTGGGTCTCGGCGCGAGGGCGACGCGTTCCTCTTTGACGGTGTAGACCCTCTATCGGAGGCGGTTTCAACCTAAGTGGCTTGACTTGATTCAGGTTGAAGAACAATGTGAAAGGGGGATTTTTTCTAAGTTATGAAAATAGATCTGTAAAATTTGGGTTAGGATTGGGAATTCTAGTACTGTAAATATGAGATTTTCAATGTGGATTTTGATCTGTTGGCAGGTTTGGTTCTGATTTTTTTTTTTTTTGCAATGATGATGAATTGAAGAAGGATTAACAATGCGTTGTGAAGGAAGGTGATTCACATCCGTGAGTGAAAGATAAGGGGTGTTGGAAGGAGAGATGGGGTGGAGGCATCAGTGTGACATGGTGAGACCGAAATCGTTAGGAAGGAGAAGGGAGGAATCGGTGTCACAGAAGGTTGTTGGTAGCAAAGGAGGCGTTGAGTGGCTCCGTTGAGCGCAACGATATCAAGGGAAATAGAAATGGTGCACAATGGTGAGACAGAAGTTGTGCATTAGTATCGATGGTAGGGGAGAGGTATTGATGGGATGTATCACCGATAGTTATCAGTGAGATAGAGAAAGGTTTTTGGTGAGAGGGTGTGATACCGACATCGTTCAATAGTGATAAAATGTGAGACCAACGCTGATAGTTAGAAAAATTACAAGGGACGGTTGGTGACTCACTGCAAAATTTGAAACAAAATTATAAACGTAATTAATTTAAAAATAGTATCTTAAAGTAAGACTTAAATTAAATAAAAAACTTGATTGATCAACTAATAAAAAACTCAAAAAAACATAATAAACTTAAACTAAAAGTAAAATAAGTTAACTAAAAACTACACTAGGTTATTAATTAAATTAAAATTAAGTATTATAATTACAAAGTTAAATTATTAATTGAAAACAATTAAATTAATAAACTGAATTAATATAAAACTAAATTAATAAAATATTAAACTTAAAATTTGTTAAATAATTTTGTTAAAAGGATAGTGGTGAGTGAGAGTGTACTATGTCGGTGACTAAATGAGTCACCATTAGTGGCAAAAGAAAGTAGGGGAGTGGAATGGTGGCACCGTTGAATTAAAATTTAATCTGCAAACAAGGAACTAAAGTCATTAAAGGAATAATATAAAATTAAAAACTAAATTAATTAATTTTCAAATAAAATGATAAAATGATTTTTTAATAGAAAAATAAAATTATTAAAAAGTTAAGCATATTAAAAACTAACAACACTAATTGAGAAATAATTAAATTAGATAAGTTATTTAGATTAAATTAATTGATTAAAAGACTAAAATAACATAATTATTTATAAAAATTGATGAATTAATGAATTTAATAATAAAAATATAAAAGTGCATATATTTAGTAAAAAGTGAAAAAATAATTAAATCATTAAAAATTAAATAAAAAGATGTGGAAAAACTATATAAAAATAAGGTCACATCAAATTCCCCCACACTTAAACATATTTTGTCCTAAAAAATCTCATGTTTTATTATCTTTAAAAACAGTAAAGTGTATATATTACAGCTCAAAAAGCAACATGTCCAGAATTTTCAAAATAGAGGACTGAAAACTGTGTTTAGGCTCAAGAAAAGAAAATGCTCAAAAGAATCTTGCCTTAAATCAAACTCTCCCTGATAATCAATAAAGAAATGAATCATCAAGAAATGAAGATGTTCTACCTCATATGTGATACTACTTAGTGACTCTTCTCAATTCAAATCTAAAATCTAAATCCAAGATTGACAATTGGTTAAAATATCAGTGGAATTAAAAACTTAACCAAAGGAAATTTGTGCTTTGACACATCGCCTAGGTTCAAAAAATAAATAAATTTTTTTCTGAATCACCTTATTTATACAACCTAAATGATTACCATATAAATCAATTGTCTCCTTCTTCATTTGGCGTTCATCATTCCCCTCACCTTAATGAACTCATTTCTGACCCTAGACACTTTATTTTATTTTTCCCAAGCCATGTATCATGTGTTAAGCACTGTTCATATGCACTTATTCAAGGTGTATAGAGGGTTTATAGTAAACAGAAATGCACCCAACATCTATGGTCTCAAAGATTCACCATGGGATCCCAGATGCCCAAACTACTCCAGTTTCAAAAGATTTATATAAAAGTCATTTAAATTGGCTTACTAAGGTGATTACTTTAATAAATAATAAAAATGTGTGTCCCCTAGGATTAAGATCAAACTTCAAGTTCTGAGGGTTATGATCATAACTCCACTAAAGGGTAACCTACATCACTCTCAAAAATAGTTCCTAAACCAAAATTGCCATTAAATCACTAAGCAAGGATCACTTAACAATCATCCATCCTTATTAATTTCAGAATCAAAATAGATCTAAACTACCAATCAGGAATCATCTAAAGGTAATACCCAATTGGGTAAATGTAAAGCCTAAAATAATGAAAAAAATTGAAAAAAATTAAACATTTTTTAAAAAAAGTTTGAAGTTGTAGTGGGAATTGATGGACTTATCATTAAACACAGTTTAGCTCCATCAAGAATTGACCCCCATGCCCACACTTAAAACCCAACTTTTCCCCCAAATTCAAATTCTAAATTAAAGAATCACTACTTGAAAAATACCCTATACCAACAGTTTGAAACCGTTGGTATAGGCCTCCAAACAGTTGGTATATCATATACCAACAGTTTGGAGAACTGTTGGCTAGTAAGTCGTGGGGATAGGTCTATACCAACGGTTTTGGAAAAACTGTTGGTATAGACCTATACCAATTGTTTTAAAAAACATTGGTATAGGTAATATGAAAAATCTATACCAACGGTTCCATAAAACTATTGGTATATGTATTTCAAAAAAGAAGTATTCTATTGGTTTTGATCACAGTACCTCTGGTTTATGATTGAATGACCTAACCACTAATCTAACTTGACTTTTGTGAACATAATTTCATAAATATATATATGTATTATCATAAATATTTTAAATTTGGATTTATTTAATGTTCTTTGTAATAAGATTCCATAAAAAAATACATGTAACTATACCAACGGTTCTCAAAACCGTTGGTATAGACCTATACCAACGATTTTGAGAACCGTTGGTATAGATTTTTTGATTTTGGGACCTATACCAGCAGTTTTGGACAAATCGTTGGTATAGGGGGGACTTATACCAACGGTTTGTCCAAAATCGTTGGTATAGGGTCTCTATTATGGATAGACCCTATACCAATGGTTTTGGACAAACCGTTGGTATAGGTCCATATAAGTGACCCCTATACCAACGGTTTGTCCAAAACC
The DNA here is from genome assembly GCA_963277665.1 of Viscum album. NCBI lineage: Eukaryota > Viridiplantae > Streptophyta > Magnoliopsida > Santalales > Viscaceae > Viscum > Viscum album. Next base: position 1,518,656,734 of record OY728161.1, read on the forward strand.
ATTGGTATATGTCCAAATTAGTGACCTATACCAATGGTTTTGGCCAAACCGTTGGTATAGGTCCATATAAGTGAACTATACCAATGGTTTTGGCCAAAACCGTTGGTATAGATCTTATTTCCAGTAGTGAATAACAATTTAACAAATAAAGTAAAAAACATGTTTTCAATTAAGTAGATTTATGACATGTTTTAAGGGTCACATTAAAGATCAAAAATATTATTTTCCATAAATGTTATAATTAAACAGTAGGTTCACATCCAAGTAAATGCATTATCCTTAATGACAGTAACAAATATTTTCAATTCATTTCAATAAATAGCATGTAACTTGTGGGTGCACAATGTATAGGGTGAAAGAAAGTTCAAAAATTGGGTTCAATTGGATTTTTAGTAAAACAGACAAGTTTATGCTCTACACCTCAACCTATACAAGCAGATTCAATAGAACACACAACCAATCTACATATATCCCACCCTCACACTTAGTTTTTCAATGTAATGATTTTATAATAGTGAAATTCAATTTTTTAGCAAGGATGAATGTGCAGAATTTTTTAACTTAGTGACATGTGAAAAAACATTTTAGTATGCAAGACATGCAGTAGATTTTCCAGCAAACATATAGCAGAATTTTCTAATACAAGAAGAATTTTTTTAAACATCATTCAAGGATTTACCATTAGCAGTTAATCATCGAGTCACCGACAGCACCACCAATGAGTCACTGACAGCAGTGTATCGGTGGCTCAGGTGCAACGGTGAGTCAATAACTCACTAATAGTAGTAAGATTGTGACTTATCAATGAATTTTAATTAAAGTGAAAGGAGAAGAAAAATGAATGCAGAAATTAAGACACTTGCCTGAATCAATGATGCCTTTACACGAGGGAATTTTATTCTTTCAATGGTACAAAATAGCAGCAACCTAAAAATCAAAAACCATCAAGAGTGGAAACAAAACTCTAACAGAGACAAAGATTGCATGGTAAGCAGCAAGAAGAGTTTTATTCAAAAACAAAAACAGTACAGAATTGAAGACAAAGAAGGAGCATGGGTTGAATCCCATTAAGCATTGAATTTAAAGTCTTCAGTTAGACTTTATTTAATCACAATTTTTTTCTATTTATTAACACAACAAAAACCATGAGTTTCCTCCCATGCAATGCCAGATTTAAAGTCCCTATCCAGAATCACCTAGAACTAACTGTAGTCGCTGGGTGGATGTGGTTTTCTTAATAAGAACCACCACATGTTTTTGGCCCAAAATTTTTTAACAAAACAATGAGATTTTTGGGCATCAAGACTCAACACAATAAAAACTGAATTCTCATAGCCTGAATTATCCACTAAGAAGCACCGATTGATAGTTGTGGGCATGGTGCTGTCAACTTTCAGATTATGTTTAGATTTGACACGATTCACAATTTTAGAAAGGAGCAGCATTGAAATAGGTGCTCTTAAGGTTGTGGCATTATCCTCAAAGCTATCTTTGTCAACTTCAACATTAACAGATTCAAATTCAAGGGTTCTTGTGGGTGAGTTCTAATTAGTAGGTTCAAGAAGGAGATCAATAGTGTACTGTACAAAATTAGAGAAATTGAAGCTCAATTTTGTCTCCCCTACTAAACTACTCTCAGTATCATGGGAAGAATCAACACCCGACTCAATTGAGGATGGAAGTGGATAACAAGGAAGAGAGTTTATTTGATCATTAACAAATTCAGGTTTTACAATGTTTTAAATCTATTCTAAAATATCCTCATCAGTTAACTCACACTCAACATCAATTGCTTTTAACAAATCAATTCTTCCAAAATCAAGTGTACATTCAACATCCATTTTAAGTTCAAGTTCAAGAAGCTCACTTTCTAAAACAATGTTAGTAGTGTGTTCCAATTTAAATTCAGGGGAAAAATTGTTCAATTCAATTTCAAAAAACTTAGTTTCCAGATTACTTAAATTAAAACAATTATCCCCAAATGTGTCAACACTGTTTTCAATTTCATTGCAAAAAGTTTCAGAAAAGTGAACAAAGTGAGAATAGGGAAATGAGAACTCATCAGTCAACCTTTCTTCAAACAACATACCCTCATCTTTATCCTCCAATATTTCAGAAATATTTGGGTTTACAGTTTCACAACATGGAAGAGAAGTGTTCAGTTCAAGTTCAAAATTTTCAAATTCCATGTTTTCCATTTTACTATTCTCTTCTAGAGTGTTCCCTATTTCCAGTTCAGGTTCATTTTTCACAATGTCAGAAAATTTGGGTGAAGATTTTTTAACATTCAAGTATTCATTCTCAAGTTTCTCTTCTACCCGAGTGATTTCATTTCCAAAGATTCTAAAACAGTGAGTTTTTTCAGTAGTTAGAACCATGAAGATAACTGGGCTTTCTCTTTCAATCTATTTTAGTTCAATTTCAAAATTGTCCAACTTGTTTTTATTTAAGTTCCATATGGAATATGCAATGTTGTTCTCTTGATACAGTGGGTTGGTTATTTCCAATTTTGGTTCATCAAAATCAAATTTTTCAGAAATAAAGTGTTGTTTCCCAGTTTCACTATCACTTTCCTCTTCAAATCCATTTTCAAATCTTTTATAAACCTTTTCAACTTCACCCATTTCAACTTCTTTTTGTTCTATAAACCTTATTTGTAATTTCAATAGAATGTTTTCTAATCTTTTCATTCTTTGATCTTACTCTTGAGAATATTTAAATTGAATTTCATGGATTTTATTAAACCAAGAATTCCAAACATCCTCCCTAGCTTCCAATTTAGTTTCAATTAATTCAAGTATAGCAAGGAATTCAAGATTAGATTCAAAGTTTTGCTCATTATCTTTAATGTAATCAATTTGTTGTGGTTAGTTATCGACACACTTCCAGGCAGGGTGCCCATAACAGCCACAACATACACACACAGGATAATTCACTATGGTTCTATTTTTCATAATATTCCATTTTTTAAAGTCAAACAGATTACACACACATTCAAATTTCAACAGAATTTCTAAGTACACACAAGCAGTAGTGAAGTTCATTTTTTAGCAGATTTTTTATATATATATGAATTTTTTTATGTTTTTTTAATTGAGTTTTTTTTTAAACACTTAGATTACTCAGCGCATGTCTTCCCTGGCAATAGAGCCAAATTTTGAAGAGTTCGAAGGTCGTCACGACCCTCAAAATTACATTTATTACTCCTACACTAGTATAGTGGTGCAGGGTCAAACCACAGAGAAGGAAGGTGAGTTATTCTAAGGTTTTCATAATTAAACTCCACTATTATCAGTATTGGAGGGGCTTTTTTATGTTTTTTTAACTTTTTAATTTTTTTATATTTTGTTTAAAGTGGTAATGAACAAGTTATGAAAATTTCCTATTTACTAAACTGAAGATTGAAATGGAAAAAAGTAATCGTGCTAATTAAAGATGACATAAAAAGTAAACATGAGTAATGAGAGTTGATCAAAATGAAAGCTCAGGTGAATTGAAATCTGCTAATTATAAAAATGATTCTTCTTTAGATTGAATTCACACCTTAGAAAAAGTGGTTAAATCTTCCTTGCTAGAAGACTTAACACTCTGCATTATAGTTCTTGAGGTTCATCACTTCAAAAACAACATACAGTAAATTGATTAAAATATTACAACAGAAACGACATCGTCGGAGGTATTTGCCGTTTTTGAATTTTAAGTATCGATATAAGTCCCCAACCTTAAACCTTACTTAATCTTGAGTTATTACAAGATTACACATTGAGGATCTTTTCAGGTTTAGAATTTTAGAGAATTAGATCATGAAACTTGCATTACATTCCACATTTAAACAAAGTGGTTACATAAAAGACAATATTCATTCTTCCCATCAATGGAAACCTATTTAAAATAAAACACGGATTCTTTCTTGACACATCCTTGACACTATCGTCACATCATGTACCTTTCCCTTGTCCTGTGAAAAACATTTCAAAAACTTGGGATGAGCATAAAAAGCTCAGTAAGGGTTATAAAAATATGGAAAGGAAACATGAGTTCATATATACATAAGAATGAAATCATACTTTACCCATAAAACATAGGCATATCAAATCATGAATAAATCATAGAAAACATAAGACATAAAGGTAACTTGAGGCATTCATAACATTCTTACGTAGGGAGTAACCCTCTTGGTTACGTTTGGAATACCCATCACAGTATATTCCCTAAATCTCTTCGTAGAAACCTTAACGTTTCACTCCTTCGCATTACCCAATGCATTGGAGAGCTATAACGGGCTCACCCGCCCTTAGTTTATCACGGAACCACCCGTTTTCATAACAATGCCCAAGAACCATAACATAAATGTGTCACATAAAACATGCATAAAGGAAACATAACATTTCCACATTTCAATCACAATATAACATTTTAGTATAGTGAAATATTGAATCCATTCAAAAAGAAACCATTTCCAAAACCATTTAAAACATTTAATAAAGAGATTTTTGAATCAAAGTGTCTCATACCACCTTGAAGATTAAAATTTTAAACCATTAATATCCATATAAATAAATCCTTAAAACCATTTTGAAAACATGGATATTAATAAGAACAAATAATTAAAACATTTAAAACGATATTTTGGTTAAAGGGGTTTTACCAAAATTAGAGACACTTGAATACAATAATTGAGGAATAACATTTAGTCAGAACTTTATAATATCATGAGAATAAATTGATTCATGATATAATACTCCAAATGACAGTATATACACCATATAAGAGTGAATTGGTTCATAACAACAATGAACCCTCAATAGAAATGTCAAATGTGATGAAATCCCTTATAGAGAAGGTATCCTTAAATTAAGGACAAATCAATCTCAAAATATGTGTGAAAAATATAAGTACACCCAATATAAGTGGATATTAAGTGTAAAACAATAAAAGGTCATTCACACATATTCAATGGATGACATATTCAATGACTACATGTTGAACCCAAAGAAATCGAAATTGGGTTAAAAAGTTCTCTTGACAGCCTAACGGCATCACATCAAAATGAGTTGATGAGAGATAAAAAGTGTATCTCATCACTTGGACATAAAATTTACATCAATAAGGATATATGAGAACATATCCCAACATAACAATATGTAAATTAAAAGACCCAACAAAAGAAGTCTTTTAAAAAAGAGTAGGGTGAAAGGTTCCCTTACCGACTTGGGTATCTTTCAAAACATACACCCCATGAAAGAAGGACAATAGATCATTGATGTAAATAATCATAAACGAAAGTATATTACACAAAGTGTAGAATAATGGGCAGTACATACACCACTCAATGGAATTTGTGGCAAATGTAGCATAAATCTCACGGGAATAAAAGTGAGATGAAAAATCCCTTACGAAAACTCGGCAGCCTAACAGCGCCACATAAAACTTCCGAATATGGATTGATGAGATAAAATAGGGTATCTCATCACATTACAATAAAATTTACATAAAGAGGAATATAAAATAACGTCCCCCAACATTACAAAGAGGAGCTTAAAAGAAGTGACATAAAGGAGAGAACTTAAGAAAGAGAGAGGTTAGATCTCTTACGAAAGTTCGGCAGCCTAACGGCGCCACTCAAAACTCCCAAAATGGATTGATGAGAGAGAATAGGGTCTCTCATCACATGAACATAAAAATTACAGTAATTTTAATATAAAATATCATCCCAATAACAAGAAAGAAGAGCTTTAAAAGGAATGACATAAAAGTGTGTACTTAAAAAGAAAGAGAGGAGTAGGATCCCTTACCTCGGGCCCGACTTGACTCGATCGTTCTTTAATCTCCTGAATAATAAACTTGAGTTAATTTATACTTCCTTAAGAACCTTTTTCAATTTCATTATTACTTTTATACCACTTATTACCATGTCATAAACATTATGTAATCTTATAAGTTAATAATATTTGTTTTGTCGATATTTGGTTCTTAAGTCGAAAGTGGACTTCTTACAAATACATGTTGTTCGTGTGGCCAAATGTTTATTATATCCAGAATTGTATTCAATATGTAGATATCATATATGTCATATATATCCAGTACATTCATGCATTTATAACATTACATAATCATTTAGAGGTGAGAAATGAAATGCACCGTTCATGGAGACGGTAAGCCGTATGTACGCATGAACGCTACTTTCATTTCTATTTCGTATTTTATATAATGGAATAATAATGATATAAAGGTATATTATAATTCCAGTATAATATCATATATAATATCTTATTTCCATCCTTTATACATCCCACATATGGTATTTAACGAATCAAATCACTTTGAGGGGGCGGTAGTCCGCACTTCCTTAAATAAAGATATCGCGTATACCCATAATGGAAGCCATAAAGGTAAGACAAAAAATGAAAAATACAGAAGCATAAATAAAACATAAACATATTATATATCATATATAAAAATAGTGACATCATAATTTCCACATTTGAAGGTGTTAAATGAGTATTGAACAGTCATCGTTTCGGGAGGCAGAATTTCACCATCCACGGAAACCGTATGTTCTTTAACCATTTGATGTAGTTGTGTGAGAGTGTAGCTCGAATAAATCTTATAAAAACATACTAGTATATTGAAGATACTGGTGTTGTTACAAAAGAAATAAATAAAAAGATTTTAGGGGGTTGGAGAAGCAAAATAAAACAAATGAACATGAGAGAATGAATTACCTTTAAAAGTGTAACTCCTTTTGATTTGAGCCTAAAGGCTTACTTTGAAAGGATTATGCCCAAAGGGAATACTCTAGGATGAGGAGAGGGATGTGGAGAGAGTAAATGGGCAGGGGTTGGCCGAGCCAAAGGCTTGAGGAGTGTGTGAAATGAGGTAGAGGTGGGGGCCTTTTATAAGAGGAGAGGAGGGTCACTTTTGGAAAGTAAAGAAATATTACTTTATTTGAAAATGTGTTTCGGTTTCAAAAGGTCCCACATTGATATAATTCGTGTATAAGGTGATAAGGCTTCGAAATACACTCATCCAATAAGTTTTGGACATGTGTAGTTCATATATTTTACATTATCTTTCCATTTTATTTAAATCGTCAAATAATGATGTCATCGCTGCATCATTATTATGTCATAAATAATTTAACTTATTTAATGTCTAAAAATTATAAAAAAAATACTATGATGTAGGAAATCTTTTTAGATTTCCAATTAATATTTATAATCAAAAATATGACTTGTATAACCCCACTTAAAAATTGTTTTAGTAAAACATATCATGTTTGTGTCATTTTTACTTTTACATTAAATAAAAAGTTATTTATGTCATTTCCCAACCAAAATGTCTCCATGGGGTCCCCAAGTTTACCCATGGCTTGTCTTGGTCGGCCATGACACAACCAATAAGGTTGGGACATGTGTCTAGGTAATTTCATATTATTAAAGCATTATTTATACCTTAAACTACACTAATTACCACTAATCGCGATTAAGAACTTAATAAGTTACTATTCACCAAAAAATTATTTTTATCCCATTGAACCACATTTTACTTCTTAAGGACAACCATGTATGTCGGATTTTTGAAATTCAAAACACATAAGTGGTAAAATTTCATTTAAACGAAAAATCAGCTTTTATAAGTACCACTTAGTGGTTTCACTATTCATCAAAAATTGAAGTTTTTCAGAAAAATCCCAAAAATTCACCCTAAGCTATATTTGATATTACAAATTCAAAAATGAAGTCCGTTTTACAAAATTCAAAACATATTAGTCACATTAATTAATTTAATAATTAATTCCCGCTGTCAGAGCAAATAGCGTGTTTTTATAAAACAATAAGTATCAAAAGATTGACACTAGTTTAAGTCTGATTTCAAAGTGAAATTGATTCCAACGACCACTATTGGATTTAATGGTAAAAATATTTTCTAATTTCACTTTAAAACCAATTCAAAATATAATCTAATCATATAAATAAATTAGATTTAAAAGTGGTTTTGAATTAAAATACAACATTTTACACTATTCATTAAAAAATGAACTTTATCGGAAAGATACCAAAAAATTACACAAAGTAAAATTTGATGTCCTGATTCTTAATAAGAGTTTTATTTGGTCCAAAAGAATGTTTAAGAGTGAATAAAACTATATTTAATGATAGTTCTCCATTAAAAGGCGATAAGTGAACCTTTAGTGAAATCTAGGGCATATACGCCTAAAATTGAATTCTTTCCGTATTTTAAGCCTTTTAGATTTTATTGGATAAATGTAAAAACATTTAAAAAACATATATAATCATATTTTAGTTATTTCTATCCATTCCCTCCAATACAACGGCTACATGTTAACTACCATTTGAAATAATATTATTTTATTATTAGAGTGCAACGTAAGATTCCCAAGAAACTCGTTGTTGCGTGTTGGGTACGCCATCGAGCATAGCATCCCCTTTAAATTCATATTAATATTTTATTCACAAATATGGATAAATATGAAAATTTCATATTCATTATTTACCTGGGGTGTTACATCCTTCCCCCCTTTTGGGAATTGCGTCCTCGCAATTTTAAAATTGCGCTTGGAAACATCCTTGAAAGTCCCACATCGGAACAAAAGTCGGTAAAACAAACACTTTAAAATAAAGAAAGATAAGTACAAAGGTCACCCGAGTTAACCCATAATAGGATTCCAAGTATGAAAACATGGACATGGAGGAGAAAACATAGGTTCATGTTCTCATGGAGAGTGATAGAAAACATGTTTAGGAGAAAGTTAACCATGAGAAAATCACAAACTTGTGATGGGTTAAACGGTATTCGATTCCCCAGTAGGAAAAGTTAATAGACAACTTTTTTGTTTTAAGTTACTTTTTATTGAGGAATTTATTCATAAGGAAGCATAATCACTTATCATGTTGACTTTCAACTTTTACTAGATTCCTTAGTCAAACTCATATTTTTTCCAAAAGACGAGTATTTAGGGAGACTTTTTCGCATTAAGAGTACTATAATCAACTTCTAGAGAATCACCTAATCCCCAAAAGAGAACTATATACATCCCATGTATTTAGGCTTTAACCAAAACCAAAACCAAAAAGGTTAGTACAAGATCAGATAATCCAGAAAAGGATAACCCCCTTATAAAAAGAAAATCTATTCTTAATCTCCAAAATTTGTCCAACAAAACCCAAAGTTCAACGAGGACCATCCGATAAACAATTTGTCCATAAAATTCTTCAAAGTAAACCAATATAAGATTGAAACCCAAATATTTGAAGGATTTAGTCACATAGTCTTCCAAGTTAAATCGTAACATTTATCTCCAAACAACATCAGTTGCTCCTAAAGTCTCACATTGAAAAGTAATTATCCTAATCACATATCCTCCATGATAGGTTAATAATTTTCATAAATAACCCAAAATCAACTTACTCTTAATTCATAAAATCATATAACTAGAATGAATCAGTCAAAATAACCAGGGAATTCACGTAGTCCAGTGGTAGGCGATAAATACCAGTCGCACTTTGGTTGTGGGTTCGATTCCCGCAGCTTTGTCCGACGCGACGGGATGTCACACGGTCTGCGTGTTGTCCTTTTTCCAAAACTATATAATTCTTAAAAAATTCCCCAAAATGAGATAAAATCTTCAAAAATAATCATAACATATTTTAACCTCAAGTTTATCTCATGCCCTTCATTTTCCATCATATCATATAATAACCCATAATTACCTCAAAAGTAAGGATCATATAAACCCTAATGGTTACCTTAATAATTATTACCTGAATTTCCACATCGAGTTGGCCATCTCGTACATGATGCATTAGAGAACTCACCAAGGTTGAAGTGGTTGATCATGACTCCTTGATATTTGGTTTAGAACAACCACGAGTTTCCTCATTGAATCCTCCATTTTATCTAGTATCTTAATCAGAGAACCACCACAGTTTCCTTCAAACCTGTTGTCTCTTTGGTGCCTGCTAGATCCATCCATTCACTAAAAATAGAAATGTCAGTGTGAGTATATCAACAAAACCATCATGTACTAATGATGAAGGTAAACACTAAGATACACTTACTCATTCACTTTATCTAAAACTAGGACTCTTTCTGAAATCCTAACCATTATGGTAATGTCACTTATTCTTAGAGAATACCCTAACCTCTAAAGTTATCTAAACCGACCTTTGATACCAACTATAAGGCCCCAGCCTTAAACCTTACTTAATCTTGAGTTATTACAAGATTACACATTGAGGATCTTTTCAGGTTTAGAATTTTAGAGAATTAGATCATGAAACTTGCATTACATTCCACATTTAAACAAAGTGGTTACATAAAAGACAATATTCATTCTTCCCATCAATGGAAACCTATTTAAAATAAAACACGGATTCTTTCTTGACACATCCTTGACACTATCGTCACATCATGTACCTTTCCCTTGTCCTGTGAAAAACATTTCAAAAACTTGGGATGAGCATAAAAAGCTCAGTAAGAGTTATAAAAATATGGAAAGGAAACATGAGTTCATATATACATAAGAATGAAATCATACTTTACCCATAAAACATAGGCATATCAAATCATGAATAAATCATAGAAAACATAAGACATAAAGGTAACTTGAGGCATTCATAACATTCTTACGTAGGGAGTAACCCTCTTGTTTACGTTTGGAATACCCATCACAGTATATTCCCTAAATCTCTTCAGAGAAACCTTAACGTTTCACTCCTTCGCGTTACCCAATGCATTGGAGAGCTATAACGGGCTCACCCGCCCTTAGTTTATCACGGAACCACCCGTTTTCATAACAATGCCCAAGAACCATAACATAAATGTGTCACATAAAACATGCATAAAGGAAACATAACATTTCCACATTTCAATCACAATCTAACATTTTAGTATATTGAAATATTGAATCCATTCAAAAAGAAACCATTTCCAAAACCATTTAAAACATTTAATAAAGAGATTTTTGAATCAAAGTGTCCCATACCACCTTGAAGCTTAAAATTTTAAACCATTAATATCCATATAAATAAATCCTTAAAACCATTTTGAAAACATGGATACTAATAAGAACAAATAATTAAAACATTTAAAACGATATTTTGGTTAAAGGGGTTTTACCAAAATTAGAGACACTTGAATACAATAATTGAGGAATAACATTTAGTCAGAACTTTATAATATCATGAGAATAAATGGATTCATGATATAATACTCCAAAGGACAGTATATACACCATATAAGAGTGAATTGGTGCATAACAACAATGAACCCTCAATAGAAATGTCAAATGTGATGAAATCCCTTATAGAGAAGGTATCCTTAAATTAAGGACAAATCAATCTCAAAATATGTGTGACAAATATAAGTACACCCAATATAAGTGGATATTAAGTGTTAAACAATAAAAGGTCATTCACACATATTCAATGGATGACATATTCAATGACTACATGTTGAACCCAAAGAAATCGAAATTGGGTTAAAAAGTTCTCTTGACAGCCTAACGGCATCACATCAAAATGAGTTGATGAGAGATAAAAAGTGTATCTCATCACTTGGACATAAAATTTACATCAATAAGGATATATGAGAACATATCCCAACATAACAATATGTAAATTAAAAGACCCAACAAAAGAAGTCTTTTAAAAAAGAGGAGGGTGAAAGGTTCCCTTACCGACTTGGGTATCTTTCAAAACATACACCCCATGAAAGAAGGACAATAGATCATTGATGTAAATACTCATAAACGAAAGTATATTACACAAAGTGTAGAATAATGGGCAGTACATACACCACTCAATGGAATTTGTGGCAAATGTAGCATAAATCTCACGGGAATAAAAGTGAGATGAAAAATCCCTTACGAAAACTCGGCAGCCTAACAGCGCCACATAAAACTTCCGAATATGGATTGATGAGATAAAATAGGGTATCTCATCACATTAAAATAAAATGTACATAAAGAGGAATATAAAATAACGTCCCCCAACATTACAAATAGGAGCTTAAAAGAAGTGACATAAAGGAGAGTACTTAAGAAAGAGAGAGGTTAGATCTCTTACGAAAGTTCGGCAGCCTAACGGCGCCACTCAAAACTCCCAAAATGGATTGATGAGAGAGAATAGGGTCTCTCATCACATGAACATAAAAATTACAGTAAGTTTAATATAAAATATCATCCCAATAACAAGAAAGAATATCTTTAAAAGGAATGACATAAAAGTGTGTACTTAAAAAGAAAGAGAGGAGTAGGACCCCTTACCTCGGGTCCGACTTGACTCGATCGTTCTTTAATCTCCTGAATAATAAACTTGAGTTAATTTATACTTCCTTAAGAACCTTTTTCAAGTTCATTATTACTTTTATACCACTTATTACCATGTCATAAACATTATGTAATCATTTAAGTTAATAATATTTGTTTTGCCGATATTTGGTTCTTAAGTCGAAAGTGGACTTCTTACAAATACATGTTGTTCGTGTGGAAAAATGTTTATTATATCCAGAATTGTATTCATTATGTAGATATCATATATGTCATATATATCCAGTACATTCATGCATTTATAACATTACATAATCATTTAGATGTAAGAAATGAAATGCACTGTTCATGGAGACGGTAAGCCGTACGTACGCATGAACGCTACTTTCATTTCTATTTCGTATTTTATATAATGGAATAATAATGATATAAAGGTATATTATAATTCCAGTATAATATCATATATAATATCTTATTTCCATCCTTTATACATCCCACATATGGTATTTAACGAATCAAATCACTTTGAGGGGGCGGTAGTCCGCACTTCCTTAAATAAAGATATCGCGTATACCCATAATGGAAGCCATAAAGGTAAGACAAAAAAATGAAAAATACAGAAGCATAAATAAAACATAAACATATTATATATCATATATAAAAATAGTGACATCATAATGGCCACCTTTGAAGGTGTTAAATGAGTATTGAACAATCATCGTTTCGGGAGGCAGAATTTCACCATCCACGGAAACCGTATGTTCTTTAACCATTTGATGTAGTTGTGTGAGAGTGTAGCTCGAATAAATCTTATAACAACATCCTAGTATATTGAAGATACTGTTGTTGTTACAAAATAAATAAATAAAAAGAGTTTAGGGGGTTGGAGAAGCAAAATAAAACAAATGAACATGAGAGAATGAATTACCTTTAAAAGTGTAACTCCTTTTGATTTGAGCCTAAAGGCTTACTTTGAAAGGATTATGCCCAAAGGGAATACTCTAGGATGAGGAGAGGGATGTGGAGAGATTAAATGGTCAGGGGTTGGCCGAGCCAAAGGCTTGAGGAGTGTGTGAAATGAGGTAGAGGTGGGGGCCTTTTATAAGAGGAGAGGAGGGTCACTTTTGGAAAGTAAAGAAATATTACTTTATTTGAAAATGTGTTTCGGTTTCAAAAGGTCTCACATTGATATAATTTGTGGATAAGGTGATAAGGCTTCGAAATACACTCATACAATAAGTTTTGGACATGTGTAGTTCATATATTTTACATTATCTTTCCATTTTATTTAAATCGTCAAATAATGATGTCATCGCTGCATCAATATTATGTCATAAATAATTTAATTTATTTAATGTCTAAAAATTATAAAAAAAATACTATGATGTAGGAAATCTTTTTATCTTTCCAATTAATATTTATAATCAAAAATATGACTTGTATAACCCCACTTAAAAATTGTTTTATTAAAACATATCATGTTTGTGTCATTTTTACTTTTACATTAAATAAAAAGTTATTTATGTCATTTCCCAACCAAAATGTCTCCATGGGGTCCCCAAGTTGACCCATGGCTTGTCTTGGTCGGCCATGACACAACCAATAAGGTTGGGACATGTGTCTAGGTAATTTCATATTATTAAAGCATTATTTATACCTTAAACTACACTAATTACCACTAATCGCGATTAAGAACTTAATAAGTTACTATTCACCAAAAAATTATTTTTATCCCATTGAACCACATTTTACTTCTTAAGGACAACCATGTATGTCGGATTTTTGAAATTCAAAACACATAAGTGGTAAAATTTTATTTAAACGAAAAATCAGCTTTTATAAGTACCACTTAGTGGTTTCACTATTCATCAAAAATTGAAGTTTTTCAGAAAAATCCCAAAAATTCACCCTAAGCTATATTTGATATTCCAAATTCAAAAATGAAGTCCGTTTTACAAAATTCAAAACATATTAGTCACATTAATTAATTTAATAATTAATTCCCGCTGTCAGAGCAAATAGCGTGTTTTTATAAAACAATAAGTATCAAAAGATTGACACTAGTTTAAGTCTGATTTCAAAGTGAAATTGATTCCAACGACCACTATTGGATTTAATGGTAAAAATATTTTCTAATTTCACTTTAAAACCAATTCAAAATATAATCTAATCATATAAATAAATTAGATTTAAAAGTGGTTTTGAATTAAAATACAACATTTTACACTATTCATTAAAAAAATGAACTTTATCGGAAAGATACCAAAAAATTACACAAAGTAAAATTTGATGTCCTGATTCTTAATAAGAGTTTTATTTGATCCAAAAGAATGTTTAAGAGTGAATAAAACTATATTTAATGATAGTTCTCCATTAAAAGGCAATAAGTGAACCTTTAGTGAAATCTAGGGCATATACGCCTAAAATTGAATTCTTTCCATATTTTAAGCCTTTTAGCTTTTATTGGATAAATGTAAAAACATTTAAAAACATATATAATCATATTTTAGTTATTTCTATCCATTCCCTCCAATACAACGGCTACATGTTAACTACCATTTGAAATAATATTATTTTATTATTAGAGTGCAACGTAAGATTCCCAAGAAACTCGTTGTTGCGTGTTGGGTACGCCATCGAGCATAGCGTCCCCTTTAAAGTCATATTAATATTTTATTCACAAATATTGATAAATATGAAAATTTCATATTCATTATTTACCTGGGGTGTTACAATCGAAATGAAAGCTTCGATGATCGATTTCACCAAAAGATCATTGAAATGAAATTAATTTCTTGAAGGTGCATGTTCAATTAATGTTTTGAGAATTAGATTCAATCTCACCGAGAGTTTCTGATTCTCGTTGAAAGAAATTTGGATGATGAAAAAGAAATTATCAACCAATAAAAAAATCAAAGCACCCAATCAAAATAAATTAACATATGATCTTATTCACTTTAACAACAACAATACAAAGTAAAATATTAAAACAGAGGAAGAAAGATTCTCCCTCTAAGATCAAACTCATGAATCGTTGTTCGCTCCTGCAACTCCAAAACTGCTCTTCGCGTCTCCCAAGAGTATATCCTCAGAGTGTCCACTCTCGAAAGACGTGTTCATGAAATTCAGAAAGAGAGTCCCCCCCCCAATTCTGTTACTTGCTCTGTTTTAATATCCACTATCATCTGTTATACGTCGCCACATGTTTCCAGCAACATACTTTGGTGCTTCAGTTCTGCACCGTACACGTGTGTTTTTTCACGAATCACACATCACATTAGTTTTACCCTTATAACTAACTCCCGAAGAGTTAGTTAAATGCACCTGGATGTTTTTAAGGCCAAGGTGTGAACCTGTATAGTTAAAACAGAAAGTAATTAAATTAAATATGTTAGCCTATATAAATAAAAAATCAATAGGTTAATTAATGTAAGATTAAATTTTATTTAGTTTAAATTAATAGTCATTTGCTATAAATTAATAATTATTATTTTATTTGATAATTAAATTATTTTATTTAATGTTGTTATATGTTATTATTTATTTAATTAATTTATTACGACAAAAGTTATTAATTTATTGAGTTAATAACTTAATTAATTTTAATATTATTATTAATGCTTATTAATTAGTTTATTATAATAGTTTAATTTTAATATTTTTTGCTCGACCGGTGGGTTCATAGATGTAGGGGCGATGGCTTGGAGCAAAAGATGGCGACGCGGCGTGGTGGCGGAAGACTTGAATGGCATCAAGATCTGCGGTGATTAAGATTAACGGTGGTTTGCGATGGCGAGCAGAGATGCTAGGAATGAGCAACAACACCCTCCTCAACAACTACCCTCCTAATGCAGGTTTCAATCTCAACCTTCGGCTTCACCTGGTGGCATGACCAGTGGCTGCGGAACAATCTTCAACGGGGAAGGTCTCTTGAGCCCTGTCTCACAGCGGCGACAAACCACTTCAGTTTCAATCGACGTGGCACGGCGGGTCTCGGCGCGAGGGCGACGCGTTCCTCTTCGGCGGTGTAGACCCTCTATCAGAGGGGATTTTTTATAAGTTCATAATTAATATAAAACTAAATTAATAAAAGATTAAACTTAAAATTTGTTAAATAATTTTTTTAAAGGGATAACGGTTGCGTCAGTGGCTAAATGAGTTACCATTAGTGGCAAAATAAAGCAGGAGAGTGGATCGGTGACACCGTAGAATTAAAATTTAATCTACAAACAAGGAACTAAATTCATTAAAGAAAAAATATAAAATTAAAAACTAAATTAATTAATTTTCAAATAAAATGATAAAATTATTATTTAATAGAAAAATCAAATTATAAAAAAGTTAAGAAGATTAAAAACTAATAACACTAATTGAGAAATAATTAACTTAGATAAGTTAGTTAGATTAAACTAATTGATTAAAAGACTAAAAATAACATAATTATTTATAAAATAATAATGAATTAATGAATTTAATAATAAAAATACAAAAGTACATATATTTAGTAAAAAGTGCAAAAATAAATAATTAAATCATTAAAAATTAAATAAAAATATGTGGCAAAACTATATAAAAATAAGGCCACATCACTCCCTCTAAAAATTTGAGATAAGGTATAAGAGCAGATGGAGACTCCCAAATTCTTGAAAATGGACACAAACCCTATTCATGGCTCAAACCAGCCAAAATTTCAGAAATAACTAAGTAAACATGTTGTACATGTCAAAAACAATTCATCACTCATTGGTGACATAACTAAATTTCATGCGATGAACCATACACCGTTAACTCGGCTTGTTCCTCTCATAATTATTTAACAAACCTTAAACGCGTAATGTTTATCCAAAAAATACTACTCTCAGTTTTACTTATTTTTAATTAAATAACTTATGAATACCTTGATAAATAAATTCAATTCTCATTATTAAAAATTAAAAAATATAATTAATTTAATTTACTTGAGATCATTCACTTGGACGCTTGCTGGTCCTCACACATGGGGCTACTTCATCTTGAACTCCAATACACTTGAATTTTTGGAACCTATGAATACAATTTGTGTGTAACCCTATAGGCCCCCGTCTTGATAGTAGTGAGTCTAGATCAGATACTAATAACAGTATCTAGAAAAACTTTGTGGCCACTAAAAAGATGAAGGGAATTCAAATATATGACTACCTCATATGAGTTTTTACCATGAAATATAATCTCATTGATTCGATATCTCATTCAAGCATATTACAGAACCTATGTCATCAACCTATATGTTTCAATTATCTTTCTTTGACTTTCTTGAAATAATATTGTGGATAAAATCGCGATGTCCATGGAATTAATCAAGTAGTTCATTCCCATCAAAGTGCCTAAGATATCAATCTTTTTAAAGAATAGAAGGGAGAATCCTTCCTTGACTTAGTAATTAATATCAAATTATTCATGACACACCTAATGTATCCAACTTTTTCATGAACATATTTCATCTTGGTTTATGAAATAAATAAAATTAGGTGACTCATGAAATGTATTAATAATAATATTAAAGTTTAAGGATATTACACACATCTATAGATAGTAAATCCAATGACACATAGAACATGTGGATTTACTATTGGCAGTTCAGTTCTCATAACCTTCTCTCTTGGAGATTACAAAGGGAAAACTTCATGAAAAAAAAGTATCCATGTCTTATGAGCCTCATATCCATGATATCTTATATCATTCATGTCTTGTTAGGTTATACCATTCATCCATTAAATGTGTATTTAAGAATATCTTTAGGGAACTTAAAGGTGTTAGAGTTGACTCCCTCATCGCGAACTGATATATACTTCAGATTGCCTATAAATATTCAAAGAGGTTAATATATATATATATATATATATATATATATATATATATCTTATCACATGTTATTCATTCTTCTATGTGACTTTAAAGTAATAATGTATTAGAGTGTCAATCATGTCAAAAAAAGGTCATAGTAGTTCCCCACTATGAAAAGGAACTTGAGGAGCTATGATAATACCTCTTAAATATTAGTTATACAGTCATGATGACATTCTATGATGGGGCACATAGTATATTGATTATCAGGTGTGAGTACTCATAATCGGATGAGACTTTACCTCATTAAGTTCACACTTTGTGATCTCCAAGATGGGAGGATCATGAGGACAAACCATCATATATGAATTCCACATGTTTTCATGTCATTATAATTCTTTTCTACATTCCAGTGTGATTATACTTAGACTTTAAGATTATTATTAATGCATATCATGACTAGTACATGTAGATTTATTGAATTAAACCATGAAGAGATAGTTTGTGGATAATTTGGGTATGTTGGGTGCCTCATGAATAAAATTTAATTAATGAATAAGTTGAGGAAGGATATGTGCCTTCCATCTTTATAGAATTTGATATCTCTGTCCCTATGATTGGGATGCAAATGTTTAATAAATTATGTGTCCATGATGTACAATGATTTCATTATAGAAATTCAAAGAAAGGGAAATAAAGCACATGGGTTGGTGACACAAAGTATGCAACCCACTAGATTGGATATATCATGAAAAAGAGATTATATTACACAGTGGGTGAAATATCCCTAAATTCTGTTAAATAAACACATCATAAAAAAAGGTTTCTCAAAGCACATTTTGTTATTCCATTATAATGGTAAAACACATTAGAATACAATATAAAAATAGGAAATTACATTTATAATAACATCTAAAACAAGTACCATAAAACAAGTAAAAATTTTGGGCATTATCATAATCCTGTAATATGAAGGATCATACTCGAAAAAGAATAACAAGTACATGAGATATATTTCAATTATAAAAAAACATTGGATTATAAATGATATAAGATCTAATATAAGTATATGGGTGAATTTTAATGGTAGAATGAAGTGTATATATAAGAGTAAATTTGATCGTTGGAATCTAACCATTGGGGGTATGACTATTTGGAATCTAACTGTTTCAATAGTAATATTATCATACACGTGTATAATAAAAACATAAAATAATTTGGTAATAATAAAATCATAATGTTATTTACAATATTTTTTTTGAAAATAAATGAGATATGAGTTTATTTACCAACCCATTCCACTCAAAAAAATTATATTTACAATATATATATATATATATAAGTAAATAACAAAATACATGTCCTGGAAATGAGTTTTGGTTTTTGACACCACATGAAAAATTTCAAATTTCTTGGGTATTTTACTTAATAACTAAATTTCATATAGATATAATTTTATTTTCCTAAAATGAATACTATTTTTGAATTTAGTAATTCAAAATTATCTTAGGGTGAACTTTTTGGATTTTTCTAAAATAGTTAATTTTTTAGTAAATAGTGAAAAATACCGACTTTTCAAATATGATCATTTTTATGGCATCATCATGATATAAGACTGTATATAAAGGTTGTAAAAACTTTTTACTAGAAAAAAAATATATATTTAATAAATAATATAATTTATTTAAAATTATATTGTTGAACTTATAAATCCATGTTTGACATTTTGGGAATATAAGTAATCTATTTATTTAAATAAAAATTGTTTTCGTTCTTTTCTTTTAATCAAGTATTCAAAAGGTTTTTTTTTTGTTTTGTTTTGATTTTAATGTAAAATTAGTATACTTTTATTATAAAAAATCAATTAATAACATTGGAATCAAAATTTTACATGATTTTGGTATAAAATCATTTGTATGCTTAAAATGGCATTTTAAAAAAAAACTACTTTTCATCATGTTACACGTACTTGTTTACAAAAATTAACACTTATAGAAATTTAATATAGGAAAAAGGATTTAATATTTTTAATAAAAAGGCTCAAATTTGGTAATGTGTTTAATTTAGTTTTTGTTCATAATGAATAGTAACTATAGTAAAAATGTATCACTACAGTAGGGGTTAAAAGGGTTGACAAGGGGTTGAACTATGAGATAGGTTTAAAATATTACCTAAACTTGTATAAAAATAATTGGTTGGTTTTATTTAGACCTTAAACATATTATATTAGAAAATATGACAATTTTGAGCCACTTTACTTGAGTAAGACCTATACTATATATTAAAGTTTCAAGTATTTACAAGTTTGACACCCACTTCACTTATAAACAGACACCTCCTCTCTTCACTTCCCAACACATTTTTACACACTTTTATTAAAATAATATGATAAAATTACTTTACAAAATCCATCCTCAAATCATATATTTTATAATATTCTCAAAATACAACTTAAAAAAGTCTTAAGGTGTAATCCAAATGAGGTTTCCCAAAGAAGAGGTAATCGTCTTAACCGACTCCTTTCAATTTATTTCTTATTATACATCCTACTAATATATTATAACCATTATATAATAATTAAATAATTATATAATATATGTTATAATTTTATTATGATGATGGAACAATTATTTTCTTCCTCTTTTCCATCCTATTGGAAATAAAAACATTGCTCAGGTGTACATACAAATTACCGTCTATAAGAAACAATGTGTTTCATTTTACATCACTTCCTATAATGGATATTAATAAATATGTAATTTATTAATATGTAATATATTTATGACATGATTATAATTATGAAATTATAATATATTATCCACTTTCTTACCTTTACATCTGTTGGAAAATGGAATTTTTTTTGAATGTATGTGCACAATACCACCTCCACAAAGCGATGTGTATAATTTTCCATCACAACCTTTCGTGGATGGTTATAAATATATATATAATGAATAAATATTATATTTATAACATAAATACTATTATATAGATATTAATAATTATATAATCTCTTTTATTCCCAACCTTTAGGAAAATGAAAACGTTATCATGCGCATGTGCGAACTACTGCTTCCATGAATGACATGTTTTGTGTTTTCTATTACCACCTTGAATGGATGGTTCTAAAATTGAGTATAATGGATAAAAATTATATTCTTGAAATTATTAATTATATATATTATGTAAATATTTCATAACATTGTTAACTGTGGTTAATATACCAAATAAGTTTTGGAATAATAGATCGAACAACCAGAAGTGGTCAGCTTAAATAAAAAATATACAATGAATGGATGTAAAATGATTATAAAATGACCTTAAAATATAAAATATAGATGAAATTTTTTATTAATAATTTATTTAATAAATTTAACTTTGTTATTAAGGGGGATAAAATATGTTTAACCAAGCAGGAATCCAAGGTAAGAGTTTTGATTCCACTTCATCAAAACATATTATATATCATGTGCCAAATTTATTTTATACAGTGTAATATTGTACCTTTGACATATTATATCATGAATTAATCTTTATTAATGATATTTTGAGCTTTTATTCAAGTTTTCTATTTTAATTGGTCTTAATTAAGAAGTTATTAAAACCATAAGGGTTTATTTTATAATCTCATTTTTATTCAGTATTGTTCGTGTATGAATTTATATTGAAGGGATTATATAATCTATACTTCCTAAACCCCATATATTTTCTTCTCATATGGTTATTTATTGGGTTTCTATGATTTATTCTAACTTTTTATCTCTTTTTCACTTGAAAACATCCAAAGGATTACTAATAAGAAAAAATGATCTTATTTCTCCTTTTGGTCGGGAATATTTTTCTTCCATATCCATATTTTTTATATTAATTAAAAAAATTATTTTCAATTAAATGAATATTTAAATTCATTTTAATCTATCCTTGAATTTATTTATAAATGTATAAATGGAATATTTAAAAATAAATTAATATAGTTTTCTTTGAATATTTTTTCAAAAGTATAAAAATAATTTTTTTTAATGTTTACCATATGACCGCTTCTTCCCCAATTTCATAAAATTATTCATTATTTAGATTCTTCTAAATTTTATATTGTTTTTAAAAGAAAATCATTTTCTTATTATTTTATAAATTTTTAGTTTTTATGTTAAGTGAAATGTATTATTTTATTAAATGTTTGAAAAAAGTTTTAGAAGTGATTTACACCTTCATTTTAATAAAAGGTTATAAATGGTTTTATGAAATTTTCTTTTAATGTCTTGATTTAGTTTTCCTTTATATTTTAAAAGCCACAACTTTACTATAAAACCTTCATTTCTGATGAATTGATGGTCGTATTTTATCCCTTACCGATTTATGGTTTTGTGGTCATTAACATTATCATGATCACATTCTTTATCTCTCTTTATCACTCATTTGAGATTATTTTATCCTTCATATTATGATGTACTAACATGTGTACTTTAAAGTAAGATTCACGATTTCTTGGAATGAGGCTCATTGGTAAGATCATGAATGTTCAGAATTATTCATTACATCATTATGAAATCATTCTTCGACAACCATGTGATTATTTTGATAGTTATGATATCCATGGATTAGTTTCATGCTCATGTGATTTTATGGAATTATTTTACCATCATTTATTCCTTCCATGTTATTTATGGCTTATTTATTTCATGATAATTTCCATTATAAATTTTCCATTACTAAGCGTATGAGATCATCCATTTTATATGTTTCATTTTCCCTAGGATATGAATAATGGTATTTAGTAAGATATGTCTAGTATGGGAATATGTATGGATTGTTTTATGGGAAATTTTGAAGTCTTATAGTGGAAATTTTTAATATAGTGGTGAAAATGTCAATTTGATGAGAAAGACATGGGCTTGGTTAAGTAAATAGTTTTTATTAATTCTCTAAATCTCTAAACCTAAATGGTATTTAGGGTATATGTGGATCAATTATTGTGATCAATATTGCAATTATGGATAGTTAAATTTGGGTCCCTATAGTTGGTATCAAAGCCATTATATAAAGGGTATGTTTTAGCAGCAAATTTGAGTGTATGGATCTGGGTTGCTACAGTTAGTATCAAATCCAAATTTAGATAATTTTAGAGGTTAACATATTATTATACATACATAATTTAAATATTTAGAGACCTTTAGGGGTTAACTTATTGGTTTGGGATCATAAGTTTCAAGCCTTCTATAACCTTAAAGGTTAGTATGGTAAAGATAATTATGGTTATTTTTTAGGATTAAAGTGTCATAGTTAAGGACATAGTTAAGGAAATTGTAGTATTTTTTTATTCATAATATGGTTTATTATGATTTGATATACTCGCACTAACCATTTTGATATTAGATAATGGTTGGATTAGAACTGAACCATGTTGATGATGGGTGTGAAAGAAACTATGATGGTTCTCTGAACAAGAAACCAAACAGGATAGAAGTTGGAGTAAAAAATCTTGTGGTTATTCCTAAGCAGCTATCTCAAGTTATGATTTATAACCTAAACTTGGGTGAGTTTCCTAATGAACCTAATAATATAAAAATATATTTTTATGGTAATTCAGTCAATGAAGACCGTGGAGGAAATAAATTTCAATATCCTACATGTTAATAATGTGGGAAGAAACAACCAGGGAAATATCTCAAAGTAATAGCAAAAAATTTTATGGGTGGAAAAGGAGGGCGTAGAGAAATAAAATTTTGAGGAAAAATAAAGAGTTTATCTAACACAATATAGGGGAATAAAGTTATTTCTAAGTATCACTAAAAATTTAATTTTTTAATTATGGATAGTATGAGAATTATGAAAATAAATGTCCTAGGGGGAATCTTGAGAAGGGGATCAAAATATTCATAGGAATAAAGGTTTTATAGTCAAATATGGATAAGCTTCGAATAACATATAAAAGGTATGATTTATTTTTCTTATGATTAAATAAATAAAGATAATTAGATTGGTATTGATGAATATTAATACATGATTCATATTTTTGATTAGAGGAAGTATTAAGGAAAATGATGAAAAATATTGACTAAAAATTTATGAAGGAATTTGAATGATTGAATTTTCTACAATAGGATTTCAAGAATTATGATGTAGTATTTTTTTTCTTTAAAATATAGAAACATATGTTGAATGGTATTGATTACCTAGGTGATATTTTTAGATATATTTATTGAATAATGTATGACTAAGGTTTATGTAACCCACAAGTTTAATATGTGATTTAGTATTTTTGGGAAAATTATAGGATTAAGGTTAGTGGAAAATTAGTGGATAATATTAAATTTTATATGAGGAATAAATATTGAGTTATCCTTTAGAGGCACATATTATTTTGTGGTGATTTTATATCATGATGATTTAGGTCATTATTATATTTCATATAATATATCATTAAAGAATATAAATTTTGGTTATGTGACTTTATGAGTGGTTAATGATGTTTAGAGGTGAATATCAAGTTTATTTTGGAAGAATAAAAACCTTTTTGAGTTTTGGGTTTTGAACATGGTCAAGCATATTTTGAAGAGTTTTAGAGTTAGCTATTTGTGGAATGATTTAAGTTGAAATTTGGGTGTTATTTTTTAGGTTTAAAATATTAATGTGTTATTTATCTATGTTAAAGTTTATTTATATTTGATATTATCTTATCTTGTGCTAACTATTTTGGTTTTGGTAAATAGATAAAAACAGAATGAATAGATTTTCATATTATTTTGGATCTCATGATCCATTAGAAATTGATTTTAGTGATTATAGAATGAAAAATTCATCATGGTTATTTAGAATATGAGATGAAACAGAGGTGGAAAAATACTTTAAACACTACCAAAGGATGAAATTGTTCTTATGGTATGGAAATAAAGTAAGTATATTTTCTGATGTTCTCTATCTCGATGTAAAAATAATTACTAAAACTCATGTAAGAGGAAGATAAATATATCAATTATTATGTGTGAAATATTACTAAACTATTAAGGTACACTTTAAAAACTCATTCACAAGTTTGAGTTTCATAATATCCAATTTATAGTTTAAGGATTATTTACAAAATGATAAATTTCCTAGTCTAAAACATAGAAGTTCTTTTTAAAAGTAATGAAATCAATGTGGATTAAAGGTTATATATTTTCATTTATTTTATACTATACATGTATTATATTTTTTTTAAGGTTTAATTATTAGGGATACTTTTAAATTAATGGTTTTTTAATTCCTTATCTGAAAAAGTTTTCAAACTTTATTTATTATACATGGGATAAAATTACAAGGTAATTTTTTTAGGGGGGATATAATACCCTAAGATTATATTACATAAAAAATGATTCATCAAAATAATGGTTTCAAAAATAACATTCTATTATTCCATTATAATGTCACAACATAATATAATACAATAGAAAACTAAGAAATTTCATTTATAATAATAGTTATAACTAGTATCATAAAACAAGTAAAAATATAGGGTGTCTCCATAATCTTATAATTTGGAGGATCATACTCTAAAAATAATACTAAGTACATGAGATAATTTAAAATTTTTAAGAAAACAATAAACATAGGAATAGACATGATATAATAACTAAGGGAATTATATGAGTGATTTTGACTAGTAGAATAAACAGTATATATAAAACGAAATGTGACTGTAGGAATTTGATTGTTGAAATAGTAATATTACCATACAAGTGTATAATAAAACACATAAAATAATTTTTTAACAAAAAAATTATAAAATTATTTACAATATATATAAGTAAAAAACAATATACATATGTCCTAGAAATGAGTTTTGGTTTTTGACACCAAATGTGAAATTTCAAATTACAAAGGTATTTTACTTCATCACTAAATTTAATTTAGATTGAAAATTATTTTCATGAAATTAATTTAATTTTTAAATTCATCATATTAAAATAATCTTGTGGTTTATTTTTTTAATTTTTCTAAAATAGTTTATTTTTTGGTGAATAGTGAAAATACCAATTTTTCAAACATTGCCACTTTTATGACATCACCAAGATGTAGTATTGTCTTTAAAGTTTGTAAGAACTTTTTAATAGAATAAATATGTATTTAATAAATAATATAATTAATTTAAAATTATATTTTTGAAATTATAAATCTATTTTGACATTTTGGAAATCGAAGTAATCTTTTTATTCAAATAAAAATTATTTTGGTTCTTTTATTTTAATCAATTATTGACAATGTTGATTTCATTTTCTATTTTTTATAAGTAAAATTAGTCTCTATATATTATAAATAATTCAATTAATTCCATGGGAATCAAGATTTTAAATTATTTTGGTATAAAATCATTTTTATGCTTAAAAGGGCATTTTAAAAAAAATAGTTTTTCATCACGTTACACATACTTGTTTTAAAATTGATTTTTAAAAATTATGGAAATTGAATCTTATAAAATGGTTTTATTATTTTTAATCAATATGTTCAAATTTAGTAATTTTTTCAATTTTATTTTTGGTCGTAATGAATAATAACCATGGTAAAAATGTATCACTGCAGTAGGGATTGAAAGGGTTAATGAGGGAGTAAAATTATGAGATGGGGTTTAAAATATTACAAAAACATGTATAAACTTAATTAGTGGTTTTATTTAAACCTTAAAATTATTATATTTTAGACTATGATAATTTTAAGGCACTTTACTTGAGTAAGACATATATTATATATTAAAGTTTCATGTATTTGCAAGTTTTTTGCCCACTTCACTTATAAAAGGGAACATCCTCCATTCACTTTATAACACCTTTTGAGCCACCTATATTGAAAAATATCTTCCCAAATGACTTTCTAACATCCCTCCCACGTCCTAGAGGTTCTTTTCTTACCAAAATACCACTTCTATGAGGCTTAATGTGTAATCCAAAGGTGGTTTCCCAATGAAGAGGTAATCGTCTTAACCAACTCCTTTTAATTTATTTCTTCTTATACCTACTTATAATCTGTTATAACCATTACAACATAATGAAATTATTATCCAATTTATGATTAAATTTTATTGTTATAATGTAACAATTATTTTCTACCTATTTTCCATCCCATGGGAAATGAAAACATTGCTCATGCATACGTACGGACTACCATCTCCATGAAGTGATGTTTTTCGTTGCCCATCACCTCACATGAATAGTAATAAAGATAAAATTTATGAATATATATGATATTTAAGACATTATTAACATTAAATAATGATAATTTATTATCCACCTTATCAGTTTTCTTTCCATTGGAAAATGGAAACGTCGTTCTTGCATATGTGTAAAATACCGCCTCCATAAAGCGATGTGTATAATTTTCCATTTTCGTCTTTAATAGATGGTTGTAAATATATATATAATTAATAAATATGATATTTATTACATAAATATGATTCTATAGATATTAATCATTATATAATCTCTTCTCTTTCTAACCATTATGAAAACAAAAACGTCACCACGCGTACATGCAAACAACCACCTCCATGAACAATGTATTTTGTTTTTCTGTTACCGTGTTAAATTTATAGTTATAAAATTATATATAATGAATAAAAATGATATTAATTAAATTATTAACATTCAATAGATTATTATAAAATTTCATATCACCATTAACCATGACTAATATACCGAATTTGTTTTGTAAAAAATGACTGAACAACCCGAATTTGTCACAACCAATACCCCAGGGCTCGTGCCATAAAATACCCCAAGCCCGCCTCCCGAAGGATAGGGGCTCGTGACTAGCGTAGAAGGTGTCAACCTGTAAGTGGGAGGCAATTTCCTGAGTACCTATTCACACGCACACACAACCACATCCCAAGAAAACTGGAAAAGAGAACATGCATTCTACTAAACAACCACCGAGTAAAAGTAAAAAATGTAGGTCAAATGGTCCAGAATAAAAACCCAACAAAAGACAAACTGAAAATAGTAAAGTACAAGGAAAAAAATAAAAGTTTTCTGTTGAAAAACCCACCTGATGGGTAAGTGTAGAGTAGGTGTTGGAAGCCGTAGAAGTATGTCATGCCTGCTTGGTCTCACTGGGCACCACCGGGTCCTGGGCCACCAAGTCCTCCATCAAGGCAGCGGTTTTCTACACCAGACACAACATGTGCGGGTGAAGCCCATGTAGGGATGAGTAACAATATAATAATTATAGACCCCAAAATACAATGGAAATACCATAAAACAATACACAGAGTAAACCACGAAGCATGATCACAAAGTAAGATAGGTCACACCATGTATAATCTAGAGTAGGAAAGTAGGATCATCAGTAATATCGTCGAACACCTTGGGCTACTAGAGAACTCCTCCTCAATGAGTATAGTGGGAAAGCCAAGTCACACAGAAGCTACTTCCCACTAACCTCGAACTATTTTGGTACTCATCCCAGATGAGTACCATGGGTATGGTGGGTCACACAGAAGCCTTTCCCCACCATGGGCATGTTGGGTCACATAGAATCTGCTTCCCACCTTGGCCATACTGAGGTACTCCTCCTATTGAGTATCATGGGTCTTCCAGGTCACATAGAGCTGCTCCCCACCGTGGGCCTTTTGGGTCACACAGAGCCGCTTCCCACTGGGCCATCATAGCTAATCCACAGAGGGTCTCTTGTCACCAGTCTTTAGGTATCAACCAACCATAGGGTTTCTGTATGTAGCACTATTGATTCTGGGAGAACCACTCCTCAACCATTCATCATAATTCAACTTCCATGAAAGCCTCCCTAGAGTATCCCAAAAGATCTGCCTTATCATGAGGGTTCCAACGCCGAAAATGGCTTGTCAATCGGATCCCTAGTTTGAAAGATATTGATGTTCGTCCAAAAAGGGGCTGGTTGGGTCCGGGTCCGGTCCGACCTGGTCGGACCGACCCGACCCAACCTAGAACAGGGTCCACTGACCCATCCCAGTTCCACTGACCTGACCTGGTCCAGCCTGTGCCCTACCCAGTCCACCTAGCTGGGACGTGGATGGAAGTCGTGTCTGACTCCCCCTTCCCTACGGGTCATCCACAAGGCCAGCTCCCTCTGTCTCAGTCGATTGACCGCAGCTTTTCCACGTGAAACGTAGAGCAGTGCTACATCCGCCCACCACCAGCTTCCATCACGAAGTCTGGAGGCTCTTGTCACACAACTGTGGTCCGATCTAGTCGTGACACATCTTCCGGCGCCCTGTCATGGTGTGCCGGCACCCGGCTGCGGTCGCCTCTATGGGCCACTGCCGATGGGTTCTTTTGCGGACCACCAGGTCTGCTCTGGTGGTCCATTCTTCGCACCTTTTATGCCTATAGCCTCCAAGGGATTCCACCTTCCCTACGATAGCCTCGAATCCTCCTTTTTTCCACATTGAAGATGCGGTCACAAAGAATGCACAAAACACACAAGGTGGAGGGGCTCAGACCTTATTCATGTCATCTCACACCCTCTGCGTTAGAGGTTTTATAAACATGGGATAATTATTTGATGTTCTATCACAAAATAATTAATATCAATACATAAAACCAAAGAAAAACACCCTCCTATAAGAACAAGTGATCCACGGATCAACCTGTTTGTGGGTTGATCTACGTTCATCATTTTAGAAAAAATAACGGGGAAACTTAAAACAAACAAACCCCTACCTCATTGGAGTTTATCATTGAAGTGATCTGTTTGTGAAGATTCAAGTTCTGTTCGAAGTCATCGGTGTTCCTCACCCTCCAATCCCGTTCTTTGAGGTGCATTTACGTCGCTAGTGATTCTTCAGCGTTCATCATTCGTTGTTGGAGAGGGTTTTCTCCATAGGTTAATTAGAGGAAAAATAAACATTTGATTCCCCAACGTGTTATCTCGTTAATATAGAAACATGTCATAGTGTTTTTGTTACGTCGTGTCGCCACATCGTTACGCTGTTTCATTAATGAAACAGTGTATCTATTTCACTTCTATTAAGGAGTCTCATTAAAGGGGATCATCGCCACCTCATCTCCGCATAGCAGTGCTTGTGTTCCATCACTCAATGGTGATAAAAGAAAATAAAATAACTCTTTAAGTTATTTTATTATTTTCTAAAAATCCTAAAAACTATATTTTCTGTTCAACCCTCTCTAGTCAAAGTTAAGTCCTTTCTAGGAGAATACTGACATTTTGAGTTCAACGGTGCCCTCATATTTTTGATTCGATAACTTATTTAAAATTTATGAAAACCCTCTTTCACATTTACTTAAATAAACTAAAAAAAGTTCAAAATTCTATTTTGGGCTCACCAGGCCTCGAAATCAAGTTCCGTCAAAGTTTCTGGTCTCGAAATAATTCCATATAATTTTAAAAAAATTACACAGAAATTCTGGGACATTACATTACTCCCCCCTTTTTGGGATTGACATCCTTGTAATCTAAAGCAAGGATAAACAAACAAATGGGGGTACTGAGCACGAATCTGAGCCTCCCGCTCCCATGTGCTCTCCTGGAGATTCTCGTGATACCACCAAACGCACACCAGAGGAATAGATCATCCATGAAGGACCTAATCCTTTTGATCCTTTATCTCTACTAGGAACTCCACAAACATCTCCCCATCGTCAATGTCCATTTTTCCCCAATAGATGACGTGTGATGGATCATGGGAATACCTCTTCAACTATGACATGTGAAAAATATCATGCACCTGGTACATCTTTGGGGGAAGAGCTAGGTAGTATTCCACCTCGTCAAATTTGCTCTGAATCTGAAAAGGTATGATGAACCTCAGAGATAACTTGTCAATCCCCAGAAAAATCTTCGCAATCCCCATGGGGGTGAGACCTGAAGGAACACATGTTCTCCCTCCTAGAACTCCAAGGGTCTTCGTCTCCTATCAGCATACGATTTATGTCTACTCTATGTAGTCCTCATATGCTCCTGGATGATCTGTACCTTCTTAGTGGTAGCCCATACCAACTCTGGACCCATGAGTGATGACTCCACTGGGTCTATCCAGCATAGAGGTGATCTGTATGGCTGCCCGTACAAGGACTCAAATGGTTCCATGCCAATGGTGGAGTGATAGCTATTGTTGTATACAAACTCCACCAGTGGTATGTAGTCCTCCCAACTATGAACAAAATCAAGTACACAAGCATGAAGCATGTCCTCCAAGGTCTGTATAGTCCACTCCGTCTGACCATCTATTTGAGGTTGAAAGGTTGTGCTCAAGGATAGTTGAGTCCCAAATTCCTCCTATAATCCCTTCCACAGTCAGGATGTAAATTGAGAGTTATAGTCTGAGATGATCATTGAAGAAACCCTGTGTAGCCGCACTATCTCTTGGATGTAGAGACATCCCAATCCCTCTACCGATCACTACTCCCAGATGGGTAGGAAGTGATCCAACTTGGTGAGTCGGTCAATGATCACCTAGATAGAATCTTGTCCCTTAGACGTGCATGGTAACCCCATCATGAAGTCCATTGAGATACCATCCCTTTTCCACTCTGATACCTCAAGTGGATGGGCCAAGCCTGCTGGAACCTGATGTTCAGCCTTCGCTTCCTGACAAGTGAGGCATCATGAAACAAACTTTTCCACTACTTTCATCATCCCTGGCCACCAGTACTAATGTAGGAGGTCTGGGTACATCTTCGCTACACCAAGATGTAACACAAAAGAGGATGTATGGAACTCCCTCAAAACCTCCTCTCGTAATTTCACTGGTACTATAGTACGTCCTCTGAAAAGGATGATGTGCTCCCCACCTATCAAAAATTCATCAAGTGATTTTCTTAAGGATAACTGATCACATTAGGCCTCGCAGTAAACATCCACAAGTTGTGCCTCCCTAACTCGCTATAAGAGTGGAGGAGTGACAGTCATCGATTGAATGTAAGATGATCTATCACTATCCAAGAAGGATATCTATATCACAGCTAGTTCTTCTATCGCCTCACTCAGTAGTTGTAAACCATACCTCCTGTTAAGTGTGTCTGCCACCACATTCCCCTTCCCAGGAGTATAGAATATCTAAAAGTCATATTCTTGTAAAAAAAATCATCCATCACCATTGTATCAAGTTTAGGTCCTTCTATGAGAAGATATACCTGATACTCTTATGGTTGGAGTAGATAGTAAATCGTTCACCCATCAAGTAGTGTCGCTACATATTTAAAGAAAAGACCACTACTACTAACTCTAGGTCATGGGTCGCGTAGTTCTCCTCATGATACCTCAAATACCATGAGTCGTAGGTGATCACTGTTCGCTCTTGTATTATGACACAACCCATTCTGGTCCCTAATGTGCTACAGAAGACTACATACTCAACACCCTCTTCTGGTAGTCTCAAGATGGGGGCACTCATCAATCTCTGTCTCAGCTCCCGGAAACTCTACTGGAACTTCTCTATCCACATGAAGGGTTGTCCATTATTTTTCAAGGCTAATAAGGGTTCTTCTACTCTAGAAAAGTTTGGCATGAACCTCTGGTATTATCCGACCAACCCCAAGAAACTCTTATCCTTAGTCACACTCCTGGGTGGCTCCTAAGAAAGCACTACCTCTATCTTTTCTGGATCCACTACAACTCCAGCCTCTGAGAAGAAGTGTCCCAGAAATTGGACCTTCTAAATCCAAAACTAGAAATTTGATAGATTATTGTAAAGCTGGTGCTCCCAAAGTATATCCAAGATTATTTTTAGGTGTGTAGCATGCTCCTCCTCCGATGTCGAGTACACCAAGATGTCATCAATGAAGACTACCACAAAAAAAATTGAGGTAAGGCTGAAAGATCATGTTTATGATTCCCATGAACATTGTTGGGGAATTGGTCATGCTAAAGGGAATCACCAAGAACTTGTAGTTTCCATACCAGTATCTGAAGGATTTCTTCGGTACATCTTCATCCCATACCTGCAGCTAGTGATAGCCTGATCTGAGCTCTATCTTCGAGAACCACCTCGCTCCCTTCATCTGATGGAAGAGGTCATCAATCCTCAGTAGTGGATACTTGTCCCTAATTGGTCACCTGGTTCAGGCACTGAAATTCCATGCACAGCCTCAAGATCTTGTCTACCTTCTTAGAAAATAACACTGGGGCTGCCGATGACGAAACATTGGGCCTCACGAAGCCCTTCTCCTACAAGTCCTCCAATTTTACCCTCAACTCACAAAGATCTATGGGATCTATCTGATATGTTGGTGTGGATATCAGTGTCATCATGGGGTACAGGTTGATGTTGAAGTCTACCTCCTTACGAGGAGGTAGTCCCGAAACATCCTTAATAAAGACATCATCATACTCGTCCACCACTAAAGAAAATCTATGACTCCTATCGTCCACTACACCAAGGGTGAGGATCACCAACTGGTGAGTGATCAGATGCACCATCCTTCGAGAAAGTCTTTCATATGCTGCAAAAGTTCCCTTCTCACCGGTGAAGGAAAAACTGGTCTCATCCTCACAGACACACCGCACTTTGCGCCTAATACATTCAATCTGAGCGTGGACTGTAGATAACTAGTCCATACCCAAGATGACGTCGTAAGGCCTCAACACCGCTATTAGGAGATCTCAACCAAATTTCTCTCCTCCTAGAGTAAGTTCACACTACCGGAACTAGTGTGTGATCATCGAATCTCCTCCCGTAGGAGTCTGTAATCGTAAGGATCAAGCCAATGGCTCCACCGGAATCTCTAAGCCTTGAAAGAGGTCCATGAAAAGGAAATAGTGACTGGAACCTATGTCTATAAGAACTATAGATAAGGTGGATAATACATAGATCATACCTCTAATTATATTTGGAGCATTGTGTTCGTAGGCCTCCATCGCCTGAAGCTAGCCTCACCCATGTTTGTTGGCTCCCTGAGCCTGTGGTGGACCACCTAGGGGTAGTGGTGGTAGCACCTCGAACTGTCATCCACCACCTGTTGCTCGACCTACTCCCCTACCATATCTTCCACCCTACAAACCTCCTCGCTCAAACCTCTACCTCTGAATTAGTGGTCCATCGACCATCTACTGATCGTCTATGCAGTGGGTCAGGAAGTCACGAGCCATGTTTCCATGACCGTCGCATGAGAAGAACATCATGGTTCCCTGTTGACTCCCTCTGCTATGGGATCCCCGCACTACCAACCCTAAGTCCTGGGGTCATCCCCAGAAAGATCTGACCAGCTTGGGTCCCTACGTCTTTTGCCTGCTACTCACTACTGAATACTTTGTCACCTAATGTCTACTAGTGGCTCCAACTATTGGCTCCTACTCTTCCAGGAAGCTCTACACAAGAAGGCCTCGCTCTAGAACTCCAGACTAAGTGAGGATGTTGAGAGACACCATGGATGCCCTGATCTCCCATCTGATTCCCTGCTCAAAGGTCTAGTCCCTCAAGAAAGGGTTCCACACCATGTTTGTGGAGTAGCGAGAGAGGTCTGTAAACCTCACAGAGTAATCATCCACTGACATGTTGCCCTGATGTATGTGAAGCAACTCCTGTATGTGCACTGAGCACAAGGTCATGGGGAAGAACTCCTCCCATAAAATCTACTCGAAGTCAGCCCAAGAGAGGGTAACCTCATCATGAGTTTGAATAATTAGGCTCCACCATCTCCCTGTCGAGCCCTAAAGATGGCTCGCAGCTAAGATCACCATCTGATCAAGTGGGGTCCTCACTAAGTGGAAGACCCGCATCACCACCTCCATCCAGTCCTTATCATCCTGAGGATCTGTCTCTCCCCTGAACCTAAGAGGTCTTTGTCTCTAGAAATCATGAAAGGTGTTGAGCCTGCATGCATCCTCTACCGGTAACACCGGTAGTAACTACCGATCAATGGGTGGTGGTAATGCTAGTGAACCACCTGACAGGCCATCTCTAGCACTGGTTCCTGAACCAACACCTCATCGTTAGGCGGTTTGTCCTCACGGTCATGCATCGGAATCCAAGATAGCCGTCTGCAAAGAGACATCCTAATATAGATCAAGATGTACCACAGTCAATAGATTATACCTGGTGAGCTGACTCTTATTCAAGAAGAACATAAGAAAACACTCAATTATTATATGATTCATGCAACCAGATTTTTTATGTATAGAGCTAAAAATAAGAATTCAAGGTCTTGGTGTATGGATATATCGGCCGCTGCACTAATACTAGACTCCTTGAATATGAAAATCGAACTCGAAACATTTAACACTATTTCCCAAACACAAAAAATAGACTCTCGATCTTTAAGGTAGAATCGACCAGCTCTGATACCAATTTATCACAACCTGTCCCCCGGGGCCCATGCCGTGACATCCCCCAAGCCTCCCTCCTGAAGGCTAGGGGTTGGTGACTAGCACCTAAGGTGTCAACCTTCAAGTGGGATGCATTTTCCTGAGTACCTATTCACACGCACACACAACCACGTCCCAAGAAAACTAGAAAAGAGAACATGCATGATAATAAACAACCACTGAGTAAAAGTACAAACTGTAGGTCAAATGGGATAGAATAAAAATCCAATAAAAGACGAACTGAAAATAGGAAAGTACAAGGAAAACTCTAAAAGTCTTCCACTGAAAAACCCACTTGATGGGTAAGTGTAGAGTAGCTGCTGAAAGTTGTAGTAGTACGCCCTACCTACCTGGTCTCACTAGGCACCACCGGGTCTTGGGCCACCAAGTTCTCTATCAAGGTGTGGTTGTCTGCACCAGACACAACACGTGCAGGTGAAGCCCATGAAAGGGTGAGTAACAATATAATCAGTAGGGACCCCAAAACACAAAGTAAATACCACAAATAAATCCATATAGAAAACCACGAAACATGATCACGAAGTAAGACAACTCACACCAGGTATAATCTAGAGTAGGAAAGTAGGACCATCAATCATATTGTCGAACATCATGGGTTGCTGCAGACCTCCTCCTCAATGATTATAATAGGCCTTCCGGGTCACACAGAAACCGCTTCCCACTAACCTTGGACTATTTTGGTACTCATCCTTGATAAGTACCATGGGTATGTTGGGTCACACAAAAGCTTCTTCCCACCATGGGTATGTCGGGTCACATAGAAGTCACTTTCCACCTTGTCCATACTGAGGTACTCCTCCTATTGAGTATCGTGGGTCTATTAGATCACATAGATTTGTTCCCCACTATGGGCCTTCAGGGTCACATAGAGTCTCTTCCCACTAGGCCATCATAGCTGATCCACACAGGGTCACTTTTCAGCAGTCTTTAGGTCTCATCCAACAGTAGGGTTTCCGCACGTAGTGCACTTGATTCTGGGAGAACGGATCCTCAAGACATTTGTCATAATTAAAATTCCTTGAAATACTACATAGATTATTCCAAAATATCAGCCTCATCATGATGGTTTCAATTCCGCAAAAAGATCATCAATCAAACGCCTGGTTTGAAAGATATTGACATTTTTTCAAAAAAAGGCTAGTTTGGTCCAGGTCCGATTCGGCCTGATCAGACCAACTCGACCCAACCTATCCCAGGGTCCACTGACCCATCCTGGGTCCGTTGACCTAACCTGGTCCGGTTTGTTGGGCCACGGGCCCGTCAGGTTGCAGGTTCATCCTGACCCGATGGGGCGGGTCTAGCCCGACGGGGTGGGTCCAGCCCGCTGGGGCGGCCCATGCCCTACCCGGTCCACCTGGCCGAGATGCGGCTAAAAGCCACATCTGGTTCCTCATACCCCGTGGGTCGTCCGTGGGCCATCTACCTCCACCATGATCAGCTGACTGCGGCTTTTCCACATGCGACGCAGCGCGGTGCCACATCCACGGTGCATCGACACAGCCGTTTGGCTGCGTCCGCCCACCGCCAGCCACATGCACAGAGGCTGGCGGCTCTTGTCGCACCACAGTGTCCCGAGATGGCTATGGAACATCTTCTGGTGTGCCGTTGTGGCATATTACAACCCACCCATGACTTTCGTCGGTGCCAGCGCACTTGCAGGTTCTTCCGCGGACCACTGGGTTTGCTCCAACGGTCTGTTCTTCGTGTTGCTTTCCCCTACGACCTCTAGGGGATGACACCTTCCCTGTGATGGCCTAGAATCCTCCTTGTTTCCACTTCAAAGATTTAGTCATGAAGAACGCAAAAAAAACAAAATGCGGAGGGGCTCGAGCCTTGTTTGTGTCAGCCTGCACCCTCTGTGTTAGAGGTTTTATAAACATGGGATAATGATTTCATGTTCTATAACAAAATAATTAATCTTGGTACAGAAAATCCAAGAAAAACACCCTCTTTTAATAATGAGAAATATGTGGATCAAATTTTCTGTGGGTTGATCCACATTCATCGTTTTGGAATGAAGAACAGGGAAACTAAAAACAAACAAACCCATACCTCATTGGAGTCCGTCATTGAAGCGATCTGTTTGTGAGGATTCAAGTTCCATTTGAATTCATCGGAGTCTATCGCCCTCTAGTCCCATTCTTTGAGGTGTGTTGACATCACTAACGATTGTCCAGAATCCGTCATTCACCATTGGAGAGGGTTTTCACCGTAGTCTTTTCAGAAGAAAAATCCACATTTGATTCCCCAACGTGTTATCTCATTAATAGAGAAACGTGTCGCAGTGTTTCTGTTACATGTGTTGCCACATCGTTACATTGTTTCATTAATGAAATAGCATATTTGTTTCACTTCTATTAAGGAGTCTCATGAAAGGTCTCATTTTCACCTCGTCGTCGCATCGTAGTGCTGGCATGTCATCGCTCAATGGTGAGAAAATAAGATAAAATAACTTTTTAAGTTATTTCATTATTTTTCGAAAATCCTGAAAACTATCTTTTTCGGAAAACCCTCACCGGTTGAGGTTAAGTCCTTTCTAGTCAAATTTTTTCATTCTGAGTTCATTGGTGCCCTTAGATTTTTGGTCCGAGCACTGGATTAAAAGTTATAAAAACCCACTCGCATGTTTACTTAAATGAACTAAAAAAAAGTTCAAAATTATATTTCGGGCTCACCAGGTGTCGGAATCAGGTGTCGTTAAAGTGTATGGTCTCAAAGTAATTCTATATAATTTTAAAAAAAATACACAGAAATTTGAGGACATTACAAAATTGGTCGACTTAAGAAGGAATTATACAATGAATGGAAGTCAATTATTAATAAAAAGACCTTAAAATGAAATATAAATGAAAAATTTTATGAATAAAATATTTAATAAATTTAAATTTATTATTCTAGGGGATAGAACATGTTTGACCAAGTAGGAATCCAAGGTAAGAGTTCTTCAACTCGATTTCACTCCATTAATACATATTTTATATTATGTACCTGATTTATTTTATATGGTGTATATACTTCCCCTTTGACATATTATATCATTAATTACTATTTCCTAATTATTTTTTAAGTTTTTATTCAAGTTTTATATTTTAATGGGATTTAATTCAAAATTTATTAAAACTGTAAGGGTTTATTTTTCAATCTCATCTTTATTCAGGATTGTTTATGTTTGAATTTTGTTGGAGAAATTATATGATCTAATATTATTTAAACCCATCTATTTTCTTCTCCTATATTTATTTATAGGTTTTTCATGTTTTATTCCAACTTTTCCTTTATTTGACACTTGAAAACATCCAAAATATTGTTTATATGAAAAGTTTTCCTTATCTCCTGTTTGGTTGGGAATATTTTTCTTCTATATACATGTTTTTCATATTACTTAAAAAATAATTTATCCACACTTCAAGGATTATTTAAATTCATTTTAAATATCCTTTTATTTATTTACAAAGTTCTAAATGGAATATTTATTAATTTGTTTTATATAGTTCACTTTTAACTATTTTTAAAAAAGTGCAAAAAAAAAATTTCTAACGTTTACCACTTGACCGAATTTTCCCCATCATCCTGCTATTATTATTTATTTAACTTCATCTAAAAATTTATATAGTTTTTCAAATAAAATATGTTTCCCATTATTCTATGAATTTTTTATTTTTATATTAAATTAAATGTATTATTTTTATAAAAGGTTGAAAAGTGTTTTGGAAGTGATTTATAACTTCATTTTTATACAAAGTTACAAATGGTTTTAGGAAAGTTTATTTTAATTTTTTTCTTCCATTTTCATTTTTGTTTCAAAATACATTAATTTTCTATAAAATATTCATTTATTATGAATTTATGGTCTTCTTTCATCCCTTACCAATTTACGGTTTTTGTGGTCACTAACTTTCTCATGAACACATTCTCTATCACTTTTTATCATTCATTAGACATTATTTTTCTCATTAATATCCATATTTTAAATATCATGGATATATTCAGTATCATGCCTACTACTTCGATGTTTTCTTAACCATATACCATTTCAATATATATTGTTATTTGAATGGAGCTTATTAATAAAGTTGTTTTGTTTTCTGAGGAAATTTGGATGTTTTGTATTCTTGATTTAATAAATATATTTATTGATTGATAAGGAATATTTATTCTATATTATAATGTTGATTCAATATATTAGTAATTCATTATACATATGTAAGTCAGGGGTGGTATCGGTTATAAATAGACTCGTGATGCATCACTAGGTCTCATGAGACAAACTAGTCTTGGTATTTGCTTTATACATGCCCAATTATTTATGATACCTTGGAATGAGGCCTTGGAATAAAGATTATAATGTCTTAGTATAAGGCCTTGATAGTAATATTCATAATGTATTAGTACAAGGTCCTAACATTAAGATCATGAATGTCTATAATTATGCATTCCATCATTATGAAATCAGTCTTTGATAACCATGTGTTCATTTTGATAATTATGATATCCATGGATCGGTTTCAATCTTAGGTGATTTTTTAGCATTATTTGAACATCATTTATTCCTTTTATATTATTTATGCCTTATTTATTTTTTGATAATTTCCATTGAATGTTTTCCCTCAATAAGAATTTTATCTCATCCTTTTTTGTGTTTCTTTTTCCCTAGGTTATAAATAATGTTATTACATAAGATGTGCCTAGAAAGTAAACATGTATAGATTATTTTATAAGAAATTATTAAGAATTATAGTAGAAAAATAAATTTTTAATATGGTGGTAAAAATGTCCACTTAATGATAATGACATAGGCTTTGTTAAGTAAAAGGTTTTTCCTAATTATCTAAATATCTAAACCTAAAAGGTCTTTGGAATGTATGTGAATCAATTATTTTGATCAATATTGTAATTATGGATGGTTAAATTTGGGTTACTCCAGTTGGTATCAAATCCATTATGTAAAGATTTTATTTTAGCACTCAATCAGGGTGTATGGGTCTGGGATGCTACAATGAGTGTTCATATGTGGTTACTGATGTTTTGATATTAGCTTATTTCTATTTAGGTTCTTTGACCCTACTAGACAGTAATCTTGGACTTTAGGAAAGTCCACCTAATGTTAATGAGAAAGAAACCTAGAGTATCGCACACTAAGTGTTTTCATTGATCTCAGTTAAATATTATTTATTTTTAATGGCTGAAATAAATATTATTCTTCAGTTTGATGAATATAATTTATTTAGTATATTTTATTTGATCACATATATTCACTAAGTGAAATGGATGAGGAGGGGATCAAATCTCCTGGAGTCGATTCTGCGAGGGTTTCACCATTGATATTGCAAGTTGTTGGTGTTTCAAGGGTTGATCATCTAGCTGCTGGTAATTGCACACAAGCTTCAGATGATCATTCATCTGTCAAAGTCCTTTCACTATGATCTTGGAGTCCTAGAAATCACACACAAGCTTTGGGTGGTCGTTCATTCGTCAAAGTCCATGCACTGTGATCTGGGAGTCCTGGTGATCATGCTTCTGGTGGTCGGTGCGTCGAAGTCCATGCGCTGTGATTGAGGAGTCCTGGCGATTTCACTTCTGGTGGCCAATTTTTTGAAGTCTCTGCATTATGATTATGGAAACCTGGTGATCATGGGGATTTAGATTTGAGTCGGAAGGATCTGACTCGGGTTTCTAGAGGTCCAGTTTTGGGAGGTCCTAATCTGAACGCTGTTGATCTGGCTCAAGTTTCGGGCAATGCAGATCTGAATTTTGTGTCAACAAGGGTTATTTCAGATCATATTTTGGGTAGTCCTAGACTTCATTTGTCGAAACCCCTGGGCAATGTTATTTTATTCTAATGTTATCAATTGCTTGAATATTCAAATAACTACACGTTCTCATGTGGTTGATTTCATCCCTCATCAGGTTGTTTCCAGATCCAAGAATGGGTCCTCCACTGTTGTTTCAAATCCTAACACTATTAAGGAATGGTTAGATGCATGTAAGTTTTCTCTAATTGGGAAACTGATTCTTGCTAAGGGTGAAAAACAAATGAATACTGAGGAGGTTAAATTGAGGCTCTCCCAGATTTGGGGAATCTCCAATTGGATAATTGTCCCCATTGGAAGAGGATATTTTCATTTAATTTTTTTATAATGAGAATTATCGGGATTATGCTTAGAGATCTAGTTTTTATGCACTTAATCCAGGGGTTTTTCGCATCTCTTCTTAGGATATGAGTTTTAACTCGTATTATAAAAAACATACAACTGCGCAAATCTAAATCAAAATTTTATGGTCTCATCTAGGTGTTTTGGAATCCTGTTATT
Organism: Viscum album; assembly: GCA_963277665.1. Taxonomy (NCBI): domain Eukaryota; kingdom Viridiplantae; phylum Streptophyta; class Magnoliopsida; order Santalales; family Viscaceae; genus Viscum; species Viscum album. The sequence goes on from OY728161.1 coordinate 1,518,698,449, forward strand.
CTCAATGACCTTGTCTCTTGTATTGGTGCACCAATTAAAATGGATGAAAACACCGTTGAAGGGAAATTTGGATACTTCACTAGAGTTCTTGTGGATGTTTACATGTTAAACCCTATGCCTAATTTTACCACCCTAGTGGAAATGGTGATAAAATTGATGTTCATTTTGAATATGAATTCGTCCCATCCTTTTTTAAATTCTTCAAGGTTGTAGGGCATGAGGTATCCTATTGTAGGAATTTCTGAAATATCCAAGTCAAACATGTAGGTACTTTGCAGCCTTTTGGTAAAAAATTTCTAAGAAAATATGTTCTGAATGATCACATCACTACTGAGATTGGAATAAATACAGATGCTGAATTAAAGGGGGATGCATTCCCTTCAGTGGATGAGGGATTTCCTAATAATAATGCAAAAAAGGATGAATACAGTCAATACATTGAAGGTGGAAGTGTTTCTTTCAAAGATGTCCTTATTGGTTCCAAATCAGGACCCAATTTTACTATTGAACTAGTGTATGATCTTGATAACCTTGGTCAGATTGATTTTGAAAGGGTTGTGTATAAATAAGTGGATGAGGAACTGGTGTAGGAGCATTCCTTATCCAACAAAGGAAAGAATGAGATGGACATTGATGCCTCCCCAGTTCTAAAGGATGTCTCCCATAGGGAATCTCCTTAGGGAAAGAATATCCCTATTTTGGAGAGGGAAGAACTATAAGGGGATTGGAAATAAACTAATACATGAAAATAGGGTCGATATCCAAAAAATCTTGTCCAAGGACGTGGCGATCATGGGTGTGGTCGATCGTCTTATTCTAAGAATCTCACTCTAGAGTAGGTTAAACTCGGGGAAAAGTATTCCATACTTTCAAACTAGAAGAATTTGAATTCATAATGGGAATTAGATGATGATGTCTCTAGTCATGGATATGGTCCTAATTTTACTCATTTTTAATTTTCTTATTTCAATGAGGGATTTTCCTTTATTTGACCCCATCTATTATCTTTTCTATGTTCCTATCTTTTTTTCAATAAATTTTGGTAGGAGTAGGTTCACCTGGATCCAAAACATTTATGGTATATTCTCTAGGTAATTATTTAATTACATGAATATATTTATCTCTTAGTCAACATGGTGATTCTACATCATTCTTATTTTTTTCATCAATATGTTTTTGATTCCCTAATAATTATGCAGTTTTAGCATCAATCGTTTGTTCTTCCCAATATTGGTAACATCATCATGTACAAAAGTCATTGTCTTAATGAGTAGTAAAATATTTAATTTAGATTATGTTAATACAGTAGAGAACAGATAATATTATGAGTAAAATTGTAGTATATTAAAAAACACTTTAACCTTTTCATTAAAATCTCTTTCTTTTCTTTAAAGGTTGAAAGGATTTGGATCCTCTATCAGGAATCCAAATCCCCTCTTTGTGGTCCCATATAACATAAAATAAATTATCTATATTGGGATTTCCATGAAATGATTATGATCTCCCAATGAAAGTTTCATACTCAATTTATTTTTCATCTAACCCTACAGTTGTTTTAGTCGCTAGTAGAAAAATTGACCAATTCTTGTTTGTTGGATCTGAGACATAAAATACCTGCACTTATTGTGATTCCATTATGAATGGATCATACTTATACCCTTCCATACTAAAACCCACCTTCATGAATCCCATTTCATGAACATTCATTGCACTCATGTTGTCAACCCATTTGAAATGGAAAATCATCACTTGAAATATTGTATAATCCAACTCATATATTTATTCGATGATGAAGAAATATGACATATTCGCATAAATTGGATTTTTATCCTTGGAACCAGATATGTAGGTACATTACTTCTGACAAAATATTAACTCCACTTTTTTTCATCATACTGTGGTTATTGTGTTCTTTTGTATAGCATATATAACATTTAATTACTAAATCAGTGTAATATATAACATTTTTAGTTGGTCCCCTATCTAGCCATCGAAGTCATTAAGAAATTGAATTCAGATTTTCAGATAACTCCTTATAAATATGATCTCAGAACCATCCTATAAATTTTGATTATGTGTATTTTATATCTATCATTTATCCCTTAATGGATTCAAATGTCTAAGAATTGATTTTTTGGATTCAACATATGGATCAACATCTTCACTATTATGTAAAATAGTGATCTTTATCCCTATCTGTGATGGTAATTGTAACAACATATCTTCTAGAAATCCCTTCACCTATAATGCATCTATTGTGATGATACTTTAGGAGACCGATGTTATCAATATTTGATAGGTAATCGGTACATAATTCAGCAGCTTCTTAAAAAATATATCGTTCTACAATATAAACTTAGGACCAAATTTGATTCTTTGTGTTCCCTTTCAAAATATTTATATAACATTCAGTGGGGTACATCCATCTATAATGTACAGGACCACATAGTTGAACCTCTCTAACTAAGTGAACTATCGGTGGACCATTATATCAAATAATGAAGGTGGGAAGAACATCTCTAATTCACATAATATGACTAAAACCTTCGTATTCATGACTGGAAATTTTGTTGGGTCTATAACATTACTGCATATGTATTTAAAAAATAATAAGAGACTGGTTAATATATGAAATACATTTTTAGGAAGAATGAAATATAAGGTGACGGGCATAAAATCTTTCATCAAAACATGATAGTTGTGTGATTTTAGTCCCTTTAACTTCAAATTATTCATTGATACGAAAGTCTTTATATTTGATGAATTAACATCTATAACTTTTACTATAAAATCCCTAGTTTTTTAAAATGAAACTCTATGTTTGATAGCGTACATGATACACCACATCGAGCTTAAAAAAATAACTAAATAATATTTAAATGTTATTGTTAAAACCTAGTCATTATAATGGAGGGAATGAACAGTATTAATTGAATTATAAAAATATAGTTTACACATGTATATATAATTAATTATTTGGTGACCAATTAATTATAAATGAATGTAAAACCCTTTTTAAATTATAAGGAAATGTTTTTCTGGAAAACTATTTAAATGTGTGAAAGTGTGTTTTATACTAATAAATTAATAAATCAATATTGTTTGATTATATTAATGAAATATATATATAATATATTTAATTTAATTTTTTACATTTAACTTATGTTTTTTCTATATAAAATATAAGAACAAGTCAAATTTTATGAATAAAAGAAGTATTTCTCAAAAAATACAATTTTGTCGCCTTTTGATGGCGCACTTATTTTAAATCAAGTTTTTGAAACTTTTATAAGCTATATTTGAAAAAATAAACATCTTATTTGAAATATTATTATCAAAATTTACTTTGGTTGAATTTTTGGGGTTTTTCTGATAAGTTTCATGTTTTGATGAATAGTGAAAAAATAATGCATTTTAATTGAAAACTACCTTTTCATCAAATTTATTTATAGTGCTAAAATATATTCTTTAATGGTTTTAAATTATAATTAGATCAATTTTTTATCATTTAATCCAATATAGGTCATTGGAATCAATTTCACATTTAAATTGGATATAAAAAAACTTTGTGAACTTTTAAAAGTTTTTACTTTAAAACCCATTTTCTCGTTCCATCAAAGGGGTTAAATTTTAATTAATTTATACCAATTCTATGTTTTAAATTTGTAAAAATAGATTCCATATTTGGAATCAAAAGTTAAAAATTGTGTAAATAGGCCCCTTTTATTTTTGGACATTATGAATAGTAAATTTTGTAATTTTTTTATTAACATGGTTAAAGGTAAATCGAGTAATTAAGGGTAAAAATAATATTATAAATATTAAAAAAATACCCTAACACTTGTTATAATTTTATTGGATGAGTTATTGTAGACCAAAATCTTACTTGGGACTATTTTTTGTCCAGTTGGATCCACTTGGAGGACTTTAACACTTTTATAGTATTTTATTCAAAGAAAAGTCAATTTTGTCACATTCAGGTTTTTAACAAATAAAATATTTTTAATATGGTTTTATATAAAGGATATGTTCGACTATAAATAGTATTTGTAAATATAAAATGTTTACCTACATCATGGTAATTTATTTATAATTTTTATGAAATAAATAATTAAATTTAATGGTGATATAATGATGATTCAATAATTGCTTAATTAATGGAAGAATCAAATAAATGATATTAAAAAAATAAAATAAACATAATTTGATATGATTTATGTCATAAAATAATTTTTTGTATGACTTTAACATGTTAGGGATGAATTAATATAGTTTTTTTTAATATATAAAGTTATGATATTTTTAAAAAGTCAAATAATGAATAGTGTCAAAATTGACATTAATGATATTTTAAAATAAATAATATTTTATTAAATGATATAAAATTTTTAAAAATATAAATTTTGACCAAATGATTGAGATAAGTCTCAAAATGTAATAAATGACTCATTTATTGGTTGTTTTTAATTTTATATTAATTATATTAAGCCTCAATATGTAAATTACATGATATCACGGTAAGAATTAAAAAGGTTAAATAAGGGTTAAAACAAAAAGATAAGGGTTAAAAAAATAGTAAAAATTTGTCTAATTTTTATTGGATGAAGTTTATTCGACCCAAAATCCTCATATATTAAAAATAAATCATTTTTTATCCATTTTTATTATAAAATTAATTTATATTAATTTAATATTTTGAAGAATTTCAAGAGTGCCCCTCTCCCCTCTTATAAAGGGCACGCATTACTCTCTTTTATTCATAATTAAAAACCTATTTGGTTAGGACAAAATCTACCCAAATAAATTCCTAGAATCCCTCCCCACATTCTAGAGTCCTTATTTTAGTCATAAAACCCTTCTTAGAGGTGTTAAGGTGTTAATCAAAGGAGATCATCCAAAGAAGATGTATCATTTTTAATTAAGTGTTTCTATTTTATTTCTTCTTCCTCCTCCTTAAAATCTTCTTCAACCATGATAAAATAATAAATCTATTATCCTAAATATAATGAGATGTTATTATGTTAATATCATCACCTATATTCATCTATTTTTCCATCAAATGGGAAAAGAATTAATCGTTAGTGTGTACGTTTGAACTTTGAGCTCCACGAATCGATATAATTCATTTTCCATCACTATCTCTCAAGAAAAATTATAATGATGGAATTAATTTTTATATATTATATTAATGAAATATTTTTCATTATAATAGAATAATATATCATTTAAATTCTTACCTTTCTATGCACATGAAAAGGATAACTTTGTTAGTGTGTACGTGTGAACTGTGACCTCCACGAAGTGATGTGATTCATTTTTCATCACCACATCACATGGATGATATATATAAGTATATTTAAATGATTAATATTATATTTATGATATTATGATCATTATATAAAGATAAAATACTACTTACACTCTTTCCATAATGATCATTGAAAAATGGAAACGTTACTCATGCATATGTACGACTTACCATCTCCAAGATTGTAACGTAGTTAATTTTTCATATCCATATTTAATGGATGGATTTAAAAGTATAATTGATTTATAAAATTTATTATTATTTCATTAATATTATTCTAGATATGATTTACTAATGACCAATTTTTACTATATACATCATACCAAAGTCATTTTGGACTTATGTATTGAATATCATCAAAATGTCTGATGTGAACTTAAATAATTTATTAATTGTTATAACATGATAATAAGTTATATAAAAGGTATAATAAAATTGAATAATGTTATAAAAAAATTAAATAATTAACCTATTTTATTATTAAACAATATAAATATTTTATGTGATAAGTCGGACTCAAGGTAAGGGACCCTTTAACTAAAACATCATTTTAACATTTTTAAGGATTTATTCTTATAAATATTTCTCATTCATATTCATGATTTAAAAATGGTTTTTATGGATTTATTTATATGTACATGAATATTTTAAAATTTTAATTTTTTAATTTCCCTAAAAATTCTCAAAGTGGTATGGGACACTTTGATTCAAAAATATGTTTTTTATATGTTTTAAATGTGTTTTAAAAATGGATTGATTATTTAAATAACATGGAGTGTTTTTAACATATACAAAGTGAATAGAATTTCATATTTTCATGAATATTTAATTATTTAAAGTTTCCTTTATAATTTTTCATATTTATTTCCAATTAAAGTAGTTTTTTTATTATGTGTGTGGTTTTTGGATTTTGAAGTGATTTTTTTATGAAAAATGTATTTTGATATATCTAAGTGTTTTAAACATGGGTTTAATTTTTTTCAATAGTTTTACTAATTATATGGTCCTTTTAAATTATATACAAAGGGTTAATCCCCATTATATCTCATAGGTGAGCCCGATATTGCTTATATGAAGGGTTGAGCCTCATTATAGCTCATGAGAAATGGGTGAGCCTGATATAAATTATACGAAGGGTGATCCCCATTATATATATCCAATATATTGGGTACTCTGGAGATGGAAGTTGAATGTATGGTTATTCCATTTCTAAGGTTGAATTGAAGAGTGATATGTTAATGATGTACCAAGGAACCTATGTGATTTTTCTATGCTTTCTAATAAGTTTTCAAGAAAAGGTTTTTAATAAGTTTTCATGTTTTCACTGGACTAATGATTTACTTTATTTATGTACCTTGCTAAGATTTTATGTTCATCCCAAGTTTTAAAATGTTTTTTATGGGGTTTAAGAAATATTTGGTTCAAGGATGAGATCAAGGTAAAATTGTGAAGACATATCAGCATAAGAAATCATGTTTTATTTTAAAGATTTTTTTATGGAAGAAATGGATACTAAGCATAAGTTTCAAGTTGCAATGTATGGTTTCACTATGTAAGAGTTTGTATTAATTATATAAAACTCTAAACCTAAAATACCTTTGAGAAAATATTGTGATTTATAGTTTTAAAATAAATAGAATATGTAATGTTTAAGGATGGGTCCTTAAAGTTGGTATCAGATAAGGATTTAGATAACTTTGGAGATTATGATGTTTTCTTAAGAGATAGGGATATCATCATGGGTTTTTAATTTTCAGGTTGATCATAAGTTTAATTTCTTAGAAATCCTTTTTTATGATTTAAGTAAAGAAATTTTAAGGTGATTAATGGTATTTTTAGAGACATTTATTTTTTTGAGATAAGTATGGGTTATTACTATTAGGATGAAAAATAAAAGGTATGAGATAGTCCTTGAGGTTAAAAAATGTTGTGGTTATTTTTTTGGGCTTTATCATATTTTGGTAATGTTATAAAAAATATATAGTTTTAAAAGGGAGAACCCACAGGATGGGTAACAACCCGTTGTATCCGGAAAGGTTGTGGGAATCGAACCCACAACCAAAGGGAGACAAGGGTGCATCGCCTACCACTAGCCTATATTAAGTCTTGGGTTATTATGAATTTTTTATTTTTATTTAAATGATTTTATGGAATAAGAATAATTTTATTTTGGGAACATATTTTTTATCAAATAGATAACCATGAGATTATAAAATGATTTGGTGATTAATTGATTAATGTTATTTTGGATGACATTCACTATTTTGGGAGCCCTACATGATCAAGGCAACCAGAATACTATGGGATTTAATTTGAGAAGTAAAGTTTGAATTATATTTTAAAAGAATCTATGATTTTATTATGTAATTATGGTTATTTAGGTTATTTATGGAAATGATTAACCTATCTTGCATAATATGTGATTAGGTAAATTAGTTTGTGTTATGAGTCATTAAGAGTAATTAATATTATTTGGAGATAAATGGTAAAATTTATCTTGGAAGATTATGTGATTAAATAATTCGAATTTTTGGGTTCTAATCCTAGTTATAATATTTTTGAGTAATTTTAAGGATAATTATTTATTAAATGGTCTATGTTGAACTTTGGGTATTACTGTTGAATTTTGGATATTATTGTAGTTTTTTATATAAAGCTTTACCCTTTTTGGAGAATTATCCTCTCTTATCTTAACAATTTTGGTTTTGGTTAATTTATAAAGACATAATAAATATATATTTGATATTTTTTAGATTATTTTAATCTCTAAAAATTGATTCTATTGCTTCATTCATGAAAAATTAATCTTGAATACTCATCGTTTGGAGAAAAAAGATGAGTTTGTGGTGGAAATTGATTAATCGATGAAACTCTACTTTTCAAGTAAGTATATTTTCTTATGATCCTAGTAAATTTATTAAAATAATTCCTTAAACCTAAGAAAATTATCTTAAAACAAAAAAAATATTCATTTACTTTTCATACTAAGAAATCAGTGGCCTTTATCCCATCACAGATTTATGGTTTTGTGATTGTTAACTTTATCTTGACCATATTTTCTATCACTCTCCATCATAACATGATGGATATTTTTCTATTCCATATCCATGTTTTCCTACATGGAACCCTAGTGTGTGTTATCATAGGTGACCTTTATACTTCCCTTTCTTTTAAAGTGGAAGTTTCATTTATCTTTTTTCTAATATGGGGTGTCAATACAGATATTTTAAAAAGTCAAACCTTTGTTACCAAACTCAAATTCAAAATTGCAAGGATGAAATTTAATAAAGTTTGGAGAATTTAAAATCCCTGATTTTTAAAAGGAAACTCTATGTTCGATATTGTACATGATACGCCGCATCAGGCTTAAACAAACAACTAAATAATCTATAAAATTTATTGTTAAAACCTAGTCGTTAGAATGGAGGGAATGAATAGTATTAATTGAATTATGAAAATATGTTTTAAAAATGTATATATAATTAATTATTTGGTGAATAATTAATTATAAATTAAAGTAAACCATTTTTAAAATAAAAGGAAATGTTTTTCTAAAAAACTATTTAAATGTGCACAAGTGTGTTTTATACCAATAAATTAATAAATCACTATTTTTTTATTATATAAATTAAATAGATATATATAATATAATTAATTTAATTTCTAACATTCATCTTATTTTTTTCTACAAAAAATATAAGAAGAAGTTAAATTTCACGAATAAAAGAAGTATTTTTCAAAAAATGCAGTTTTACGGCCTTTTGATGGCGCGCTTGTTTTAAATCTAGTTTTTGAAACATTTATAATTTAAATTTGAAAAACTAAACATATTATTTGAAATAATATTATAAAATTTTAATTTGGTTTAATTTTTGGTGTTTTTCTAATAAGTTTCATGTTTTGATTAATAGTGAAAAAATAATGCATTTTAATTGAAAACTACTTTTTCATCAAATTTATTTATAGTGTTAAAATATATTTTTAAATGGTTTTAAAGTATAATTAGATCAAGTTTTTATCATTTAATCCAATTTTTTTCATTATAATCAACTTCAAATTGAAGTTGGATATAAAAACTTTATGAACTTTTGAACGTTTTTACTTTAAAAACTCATTTTCTCATTCCGTCAATGGGATTAATTTTTAATTAATTTCTTCCAATTATGTGTTTTAAATTTAGAAAAATGGATTTAATATTTGTAATAATAAGGTCCAAATTATGTAAATAGGTCCCTTTTATTTTTGGAAATTATGAATAGTAACTTTAGTAAAATAATATTAACACGGTAAAAGGTAAATCGGGTAATTAAGGATAAAAATAATATTATAAATATTAAAAAACTAACCTAAAATTTTTCCTAATTTTTTTTGAGTTTTTTTTGACCAAAATATTCTTTGGGATGATTTTATGTCCACTTGAATCCACTAGGTGGACTTTAACACTTTTATAGTATTTTTTTCAAAGAAAAATCAATCTTGTCGTCCTCTTGTTTTTAACAAGTAAAATATTTTTAATATGGGGTTATATAAGGGATATATTTGAATATAAATAGTATTTTTAAATATAAAATTTTTACCTAAATCATGTTAATTTATTTATAATTTTTATGAAAGAAATAAATAAATTAAATGGTGACACAATGATCATGCAGTAATTGCTTAATTAATGGAAGAATCAAATAAATGATATTAAAAATATTAAAATAATTATAATTTGATATAATTTATGTCATCCACGAATTTTTTGAATTAATTTTACATGTTATTGATGATTTAATATAGTCTTTTTGAAGATATCAGGTTGTTATTATATTTTTAAAAAGACAAATAACGAATAGTGTTAAAATTGACATTAATGATATTTTAAAATAAATAGTATTTTATTAAATGATATAAAATTTATAAAAATATCAATTTTGACCAAATTATTGGGATAAGTCTAAAAATTTCATTAATGACTCATTTATTGGTCTTTTTTCATTTTATAGTAATTATATTAACCCTCGGAGTGTAAATTACATGATATTATGATATGAATTAAAAAGATTAAATAAGGGTCAAAACAAAAAGATAAGGGTTAAAAAATAGTCAAAACTTATCTAATTTTCATTGGATGAAGTGTATTAGAAAAAAATAATCATATCTTTTAAATAAATTATTTTATAGCCATTTGGATTATAAAATTAATTTATATTAATTTAATATTTTGAAGAATTCCATGAGTGTCCCTCCCCCTCCTATAAAAGGGTACCCATTATTCTCTTTTCTTCACACTTTAAAACCTATTTGGTTAAAACAATATATATATAAATACCTTCCTAGAATATATCCCCACATTATATAGGCCTTATTTTAGGTAGAACACTCTCCTTATAGGTGTTAAGGTGTTAATCAAAGGAGATCATCTGAAGAAGAGGTATTGTTCTTAATTAAGTGCTTTTATTTTATTTCTTCTTCCTCTTCCTTCAAATATTCTTCAACCATGATGAAATAACAAATACAGTATCATAAATATAATGAGATTTTATTATGTTAATATCATCACATATATCCATCTCCTTTTCCATTAAATGGGAAAATAATTAGTCATTCATGCGTATGTGTGAACTCTCACCTCCACAAACTGATATAATTCATTTTCCATCACCATATATAAATAATGGTTATAATTATGGAATTAATATTTATATATGATATTAATGAAATATTTATCATTATAATATAATAATATAACATCTAATTTTTTACCTTTCTATGCACATGAAAAGGTTAACGTTGTTCGTGTATACGTGTGAACTATCACCTCCACAAAGTGATGTGATTCGTTTTTCATCACCACATCACATGGATGATATATATAAGTATATTTAAATGATTAATATGATATTATTAATATTAATATAATTATTTAAAGATAAAATTCTACCTATCCTCTTTCTATAATGATCATTGAAAAATAGAAACGTTACTCAGGCGTATGTATGGCTTACTGTCTCCATGATTGTAACGTAGTTCATTTTTCATATCCATATATAATGGATGGATTTAAAAGTATAATTGGTTTATAAAAGTGATTATTATTTCATTAATATTATTTTTTAGATGGTGTATTAATGTCCAATTTTGACAATATACATCATACCAAAGTCATTTTGGACTTATGTACTGAATATCATCAAAACGTCTAACATGAACTTAAATAATTAAGTAATTGTTATAAGATGATAATAAGTGATATAAAAGAAATAATAAACTTTAATAAGGTTCTCAAAAAATTAAATAATTAACCTATGTTTATTATTTAGGAATATAAAGATTATATGTGACAAGTTGGACTCAAGGTAAGGGACTCTTTAACTAAAACATCATTTTAAATATTTTAAGGATTTGTTCTTCTAAATATTTCTCATTCATTTCAATGATTTCAAAATGGTTTTTATGGATTTATTTATTTGGATGTGAATATTTTAAAAGTTTAATTTTCAATTTTTTCTCAAATGTTTCAAAGTGGTATGGGACTCTTTGATTTAAAAATCTATTTTTTAAATGTTTTAAATGGGTTTTAAAAATGAATTGATTATTTCAATAACATGGAATGTTTTTTAACATATATTATGTGAACATAATTTCCTATTCTTATAACGCTTCAATTATTTAATTTTTTCTTTATAAGTTTTTATATTTCTTTCCAAAGAAAGTATTTTCTTTATTATGTGCATGGTTTTTTAGATTTTAAAGTGATGTTTACATGAAAATGTTATTTTGATATCGGGAAGTGTTTTACACATGGTTTTAAAAGAGTTTTCTATAATATTACTAATGATTTGGTCCTTGGAAATTATACATGAGGGTTCACTACTACAAATAAGTCTTTTAAAATCACTAGAAACTACTTTTAACAGTGTTAGAAAAATGTTGTTAATCACGGTGAAGATAAAGGGGGTCCCCTTTAAAAGCGCTAAAAAAGCACTGATAAAGGGGGCCCTTTATTCGTGCTAAAAAAATCACTGATAAAAGTCCCCCCTTTATCAGCGCTTTTTTAGTACGGATAAAGGTCCACCTTTATGAGCTCTATTTTGAGCGCTGATAAAGGTCCAATTTATCATCTCTTAATTAGAAATGATAAAATGGGCCTTTATCAGTGCTCAAAATAGTGCTGATAAAGGAACCCAGCACCCAGGACACCTGCACACCCAACACCCTGCACCCAGCACCTATACACCCAGCACCCAGCACCTAGCACCTGCACACCCAGCACCTGCACACCTGCACAAAACAACACATGCACATGAACAAATCACAAAAGAAGGAAACAACACACACAAGAGTTTCGCAAACAATGCTATATGCATTTACTTAACATCATGAATACAAAAAAACACATTGCTATATGAATTTCAAACAATGTTTTATATGGTTACAATTACAATTATCCAACAAATAATTAAAAACATTAATATTTCACCCTTTGGCATTTGTGATCCCCTCTCAAAAATTTTCATCCATGGTATTAGTTGTCGAACAAAGCATCTAAACTCAAGAAAAAAAATTCCACTTATATAAGAAAGCAAATATTATGTTATTAATAAAATAATGAAATAAATTAAACATTAATATGAAAGAATAAATTAATAAAATGATATCAAATACTGAAGGATGGATGATTGGGACTCCCTTTCTCTGGTTTTCACCGGCGGACACGCTGCAACAGAAAAACCTAGAAGTCTGAATCGATATACCTATGATTCTCTTCGAGTGGTTGAACATCAAGGAAACCATTCAAGGTGCACTAAGGTAAAAGACAGAGGGAACCTGACAGCGTTCATGGGTTCCATTATCGGTTCTTTTGTGGATTTTAGTGACCGGACAATGCAACAAATTATCTGAAAAGGCATAACAGGCCATGTCTCGTCATCTAACGATACTATTACAGAAAGTTTAGATCTCTATAAGTTCTTTATCATGGCTCAAATCAACCTATGAAAAGGAATGAAACCATGGAAACTTGTAGATCTTGTTGACCGACATACAACCATTTGGGGGTTTTCTGATTTTAAATGCATTTCTTTAGTCTATGGGTTTTTTCACATTCAGTTTCCTTCTGCAGACTTGAAAGGGAAATCTTGGAGAACTGGGTTGATCAATTTAAGGCCAGGAACTTTGAGATTACACGATTAGCATCTAAATTTCAACATATCTGATTTCAAGGAGACTTATGCCCAGGTTTGGGTAAAAATACATGGCTTAAACTGGATCTTATGGCATCTAGAATTTTTATTTGATGTCGTATCTAAATTAGGAGTCCCCATAAGGATGGTTAGTGCCATAGAAATGGTGTCTTTTGGCCATTTTTCTCGTATATTGGTAGAGGTTCATCTGAGTATTCCAAGGATTGATAATATTGTGCTTTCTACTCCATAGGATAATATTAATCTTAGGGTGGAACATGAAAAAATGCCTCTATTTTGTGAAGAATGTATTGTTATTGGTCATACTACCTCAGACTATAGAAGAAAAATGATTTTTCCTGAATTTCATCTAAAGGGACATGACTTAGATCACTATAGAAGAAGAGACAAGAGTGCTACACTTCTTAATGAGACATAGGGGAATGTAGATGTTGGAGTAGTTCCACCTCCTATCAGAACTCCATCTTTGATTTTTATTAATAATGTTTCTATCTCATTACATGATAAGGGTGGCCCCATTTTAGATTGCACTAGGCTGGAAAAATCAAACTTACCCAGTCCAGGAATGTTGCTCCAAATCGTGATAGTACATTGTGTACTATTGTCTTGTCTAGTCCAAACAAACCTGAAATATCTTGGAATGATTTGGGAGAAAGTGAACATAAAGAAATTTTTTCTTTCAAGGACATGTTATCCATAGGTATGTATGACAACCAGGTTTCTAAATACTAAGAGGATAGTCAAACATCCATGGAATGTTTCACCCAGGAAGCATTGGACCTCAACATATGGCAAGAACAAAAGATGATATATGATAAGAACCGCAAGGGGAAGGATAATCTAGATGCAGTATATTTTCTAAATACTAGATCTGGAGGAGCTCTCTCATCCAAATAAACCCCTACTCAGGGGAGGGATTCGATTACACCTAATGCTAACTAAAAATTTTCTGCAGGGAAAGTGATTGTTAATACTCCTACTACCCCTATTTATTACAGTGTTCTCAAAGCCTCTGTCCCTCATGGTAAAGGATTGTCTATAGCCCTTTTTTAGCCTTCCCATCTAATGAAGATGAAGGGGGATTGTATAAAAACTCTAATATACCCTTGGAACTAGTGCAGGGGTTGGATAGTAAAGGGAATGGAACATCTCCTCCTACTCATCATTTTAAAGAAAAGGTTAAAGTGAAGGTATGCACTCATAATACCTTTGATTAATTGGATTCTAAAAATAGTGTGGAAGATTGTGGTGCACCTTCTGTGAATGCAACAAAGAAATATAGTGATATTGTACACTTTGATGATTATGATGGCCCATGGGTGCTTGTAAAAACTTGGCGAAGGGGTCGCCACCCTCATGGTCGGGGCGGAAGATCCTCTTATCATGGTATGAGCACTCGCTCTCAAGTTTGATGAGATGCATTTGGATTTGTTTTGTTGTAATTCAATTTGTATCATCATCATTTTTTTACTTTTCCATCTTTCTTAATTTAAGGGTTCTCATGCCTCATTTAAAAAAATTAATAAAATGTCAATTTTTAATAAAAAAGACACATTTGGAGTTATATCGGTCACATTATGTCACTTGTTCTTTTACTGAAATTAATATCAAATTTAAATTACACATTTGGATTTATATCAGTCACACCGTGCATCTGATTGAGGTGAGGTTGATTCATACATGTCACAAATTAATCATGGATCATTTTCCTAAAGTATCAAAACAATCTAAATGCATTTTCTTGGTTTTCAGTATGTCACTTGTGTTTTTTTCTAAAATTAATGTTAATTTTAAATAAAAAGAGACACTTTGAGTCATACCAGTTTCATTTTGCCTTGAATTGAGGTGAATTCAATTCCTACATGTCAAAAATGACTTATGGATCGTTGTAATAAAGTATCAAAACAATCCAAATGTGTTTTCTTGGTTTGTAGTATGTCAGTTGTATTTTTTTACTAAAATGTCATTTCAAACTAGAAACATGCATTTTGAGTCATACCAGTCACATCATGCATTGGTTTGATATGAGACTACTTCATACATGTCGCAAAGAATATATGGATCATTATCCTAAATTATGAAGACAATTAGAGTGGGTTTTCTTGGTTTTCAGTGAGTGACATGTTTTGAGCTAAAATGTCAATTTTAAACTAATAACAAACAATTTTAGCCATACTGGTCACACTGTGCATCAGATTGAGGTGTGGTTGATTTTTACACGTCACAAATGACTCATGGATTGTTTTCCTAAAGTATCAAAACAATATGAATATGTTTTCTCTATTTTTAGTATGTCACTTGTGTTTTTTTTTCTAAAATTAATGTCAATTTTAAATAAAAAGAGACACTTTGAGTCATACTAGTTGTATTGTGCATTGAATTGAGGTGAAGTTGATTCATACATGTCACAAATGACTTATGGATTGTTTTCCTAAAGTATCAAAACAATATGAATGTGTTTTTTCATTTTTCAATATGTCAATTGTTCTTTTTACTAAAAATAATGTCAATTTTAAATAAAAAGAAACACTTTGAGTCATACTGGCCACATTGTGTGTCGTATTGAGGCGGGGTTGATTCCTACACATTTCAAATGACTTATAGATCATCTCCCTAAAGTATCAAAACAACTTAATGTGTTTTCTCTATTTTGAATAGTTCAGTTACTCTGATACCAACTATAATGACCTAAACATTTCATACATTGATATCACATATGAGTAGATTAATATTCCTTATATAAAATAAATAAATAAAACATAAATATGAAACAATTCATTAATTCTATGGACAATGATTTTACTATGAAAACATCAAAATTACCTTTGTGATTGAGCAGACACAACATCATTGCTCTTCCTGCAAAGGTATGTTACATGGACAGAAATATTCTAAAATAAATGAACCCTACAAGGAATAATGAAAATCAAATCAATGTTTCATTATATAATTTTTCGTTAAAATAGAGATATTATATCGTAACATTACCTTTACATCTTTCTAAAGGGTTTCTTTGGTCCAAATATAAGCTAATAATAAAACTAAGGAATATTCACTATTGTTGGTTAACTACTGCTTAGCATAGAGATGGTGTTGGATAAGAGCATCACGGGGACGCTGGATCAAAAGTTTAGAACAGATGCTCTGCTAAGCGGTAGTTAACCAACAGTAGTGAAGAATCCTTAGTTTTTTTATTAAATTTGTGAGTGATGCACAACCAATATTCTTCAAATACACTACATCAGTAGAAACAGCAACATAAATGACCAAAATACAGAATATAAATGATACATGCCATAATAGTTTAGTTCTAGTGATTTTGGAAACATGGAAACATAAAGAACTAGTTCATAAGAGTCTCTTATTAAGTTGTGCTTTACTAGAAAGAAAAATCATTTCTAAAACCATTCTTCATAACCTAAGGATATAAAACATAATAAAGGGTGATAATATATGCTCAATAAGTGTAAAAAAGGTAGATATTAATGATCATATAAGGATAACATAAGTAGTAGGAATTCACCTTCATCCTATTTGTGTATAATCTTACATCAGGTATGTTTCCCATTTGTTTCTAAACACATCTATATCATCTTGTGAATATGATTTTTTGTGACAGTCATGGTAGTACTAAAGAAATATAAATACACAAAGGATTAATAAATATTTTAAATTAATTAGTAATTATTTTTGAAAATACCTCTTCAGAGATGCTAATTTGTGGATGAAATACGATCTATTTCATAAATTTACAAACATAATAACCATAGTCATTTCTTTTTTTTTTGTTTTGGACACTACAAAAACCTCAAGAAAAATAAGTAATTTGCTTTTATATGTGTTTGGATAGTGAAATCTTATTATATATACCAGGATACTTTTCTAGTTGTAGATCTCGTGATCATTCTTCTCTTTAGGCCCTGGATTCATTCCATGAAGTAGATGATATTGATGCACCGCCCTATCATAACAGAATCCTCATTAAAAGATAATATAAATTATATAACTATATGTTTAGTTCTAAAATGTTGGATCTAGTGTATTAAATATTGAAAAACTCCATCATGTGTGGTCAGTTTGTTGGATATCTATGCATTGAATCCAGAAAATAAATCTTTGGAGTATCCAAATTTACCACAATGATCATCTAATGCTGCCTAAAAACAAAAAAAAAGGAATAAGTAATGAAAGAAATGAAAATATAGTTGATATGATTAAATTGTAGAGTTTTACCCCTACATCATTGGTATTAAAAAGAGAATGTCATCCGTAAATTTTTTTTCAAATTATTTGAGCAGTGATGACATTATTTCACCCTCTATCGAAATTTATTTCTTCTTTTGAAGAGGTGATGTGAGGACTAATGAGTTCAAAAAAAATTTCATGGGGAAATCCCTTCAATTGTTTTTCATATATACACCTATGAAAAATATGAAATGTATTTAGTCATAATTATCATAGTATATCATCTTTTGTAAAATCAAATCATGAAAACATACCTCATGTATACATTTACAACCGAGGTGCCTAGCCATTCATACTTGAGGTTTTCATTTACATTTTTAGAACTAATGTAATCTGATTCTTCCTCTCCATACATAATTTTTTCAAAATCAACTGTGTGAGAATTTATATATATCAAATTTGTATCCATATGATCCTGCAATGATATTAAATGTGGATATATGATGGGAAGTGTGAAGGTGCTCTCAGTAGATCGTTTCAATCAGTTGGTTGATCATTAAGATAGTTTTGAGCTAATCTTTCATTTCACCCCCTTCTCTTTGTCGTTTTTTAATAAAATTCATTGGTTCAGAACTTTTTTCATTAAATGTTAAAGGTTTAGCCTGAAAAATAAATTGGAAATGAATACCTCCATATCGACCTTTTTTTACAAGAATTGATGGCCATGTGATAAATGTTCCAACAGCTTGTTTGACTATATGAATATCATCATCGTCATTTGGAATAGGTAGATCGGAACTCATTTCATGAGCTAAATTAATCAACACTCTAACATGATCTGTTGGAAGTGGTCTATTGTGTAGCATGTCGTTCTACATATTGAGCACCATAGCCCTCACTACAAAGAGATAGGTGGGAGTTGATAGATATAAATCACAGTCATTTTCACCCTGTAAAATATCAGTACAAGAAATGTATCAGTGTCTATGTGATTCACATATCATAGAAACAATTATTAGAAAATTTATTACCTCAGCTAATTTAGGTTTTTTATGGGAATAGATCACCTCAAAATTGGTGGGGATGGGGTGAGATCTTCACACACGTGTTGTTCTTGAGTTGCGTTTTCAACATATTTTGGATCTTTTTTAAATTTTTTTAATTTTTTTAGTCCTCAAATTGTTATTAAATGACTATTACTCCATAATGATTATCAAAATATTAATTAAAAATATTTTTTTAATTTTTTAAGAAGTCATTTTCACTAAATATCTTAAATATTAAGTATAATAAGTGTAAATGTACATTTATACTTATCTAAAATATATTTAAAAATTATATATTATATTTATATAACAATATAACTATATTTATATATTAATATATTTTTAATTTTTTTTTTTGAAGCCGACCCTTTATCAGCACTAAAAAAGCGCTGATAAAGGCCCCCCTTTATCAGCGCTACTAAGCAAGCGCTGATAAAGGGTGGCCCTTTATCAGCGCTAACAAAAGCGCTGATAAAGGGGGGTCCCTTTATCAGCGCTTTTTTTAGCGCTGTTAAAGGCACCCTTTATCAGCGCTTTTTTGAGCGCTGATAAAGGGACCCCCCTTTATCAGCGCTTTTTCGTTAGCACTGATAAAGGGGGGCACTGCGAAAAACTGTTTTTGTGGTAGTGGTATTTGTTCTTCATGCATAACCATGGTAGCAAGTTATAATTTACCAACATAACTGGACATGTACTATGAGTACTACTCTATACATCAAAAGGATTTATTCCATCTATAGATAATGCAAGACAGAATTTTCTTACCTCATTTCCAAATTCATGATATTATTAATCAATTTTCTTCCACTAAGGAGAGTATGTTGAATGATGTAGTTTCCCATATTTATTTATTATATCTTCTTTCCATGTCAATTTTCTCACAATTTCCCGACATCCATATAGTCATCTAAACCATGGAATGATAAGAAATTATTATACATCTTTATAAGGAATTGATTAATCTTTATTGTATCAATTTGTGCCACACTTAGGGAATTTTATGAGTGATTCTTGGTCCTTTAAAAAAATATGAAATCATTTTAAAATGCATGTATTATTTTATATATCATTCTCATTGAAAATTTCATTAATTTAGAATCATATGTTTGACAAGGAATCTTATTTTCTTCTAGTATTATATGATTTAGGAGACTAAATAGTTCTGTAAAGTTGTAATCACTCCACCGCTTCCATTATTCAAATTATATAACTTCCATATAGATTATAATGTTGTGTATTTAGTACAACCGATATATAATGGTCTCTTAGAACATCTATTTAACTTCTCAAACAACTTTGGAAAATCACAAAGTTCATATTCAATTTCCATTTTCATTTCTTCCATAGGATCTCCATCATCATTTACATTGGTGTTCAAATCAAATCACTACTGGAAAAATGACCTATACCCATGGTTTAAAATCGTGGGTATAGCCCCCAAAACTGTGGTTATAGGCTATACCCATTGTTTTGTGAACCATGGGAAAACGAGGCATTGGGATAGGTCCCTATCCTATACCCACGGTTTGTAAAACCATGGGTATATATTTTTTTGCCATGCTGTCAAATCCTCATACCCATTTCCATGATGTCAATAGCTTTACCCACTATTTTAAAATAGTGGGTATTAATTGTAAAAAAATTCAACCTGCAGGTGTTGAACCCACGACCCCTCCAACACCTGTACTTTTTGGCCGATGCGTCTCACCACTAAGCTAAGACACTTTTGATTATATATATCATTATTTTGCTAAATATATTAATTATATCCCTATTAGTAAAAAAGATGTCCACGGGTTTCGAACCCCGGCCATTCTCCCGAAAACTTCCATGACTAACCAACCCATCTACACCACTTTGCTTTAAATAAATCTAAATTTAGTTTAATGTATTAATATATCTCACAGTATCAGAAAAATACATTCTTCAGGATTCGATCCCGAGACTGCAGGAAGTAACAAAGAGCGCCTCACCAACTGGCCTACGAAGTTTATTTGTCTAAATATTTTTATCCCTTTAAATATATTAATCTAAACCGTGGGTATAGGAGGGAAAACCATGGGTATAGGTTTTCCTGCTAAATATTTTTTGTTTCTCACGGATTTTTTCACCCACCAAAGATATACCCACGATTTTATAAAACTGTGGGTATAGGTCTTCGAAAAAAAACCAATGCCCACGGTTTTCATAAAACCGTTGGTATAGGCCTTAAAAGAAACAACTATACCCACGGTTTTGGAAAACCGTGGGTATAGGTCATCAAAAAAAATCTATACCCACAGTTTCGCCCAAAACTGTGGGTATAGATGACATATACCCACGGTTTTCATAAACCATGGGTATAGGTCCGTATACTATACCTATACCCACTGTTTTCCAAAATTGTGGGTATAGGGCACACCTATGCCCACGGTTTTAAGCAAAACTACGGGTGTAGGTCTATTTTCCAGTAGTGAATGATCCATAAATCGCAGTATCATCCCAATCGGTGTGCACATCTAGTTTTTCCTCGTGTTTAGTCAAATATTTATTGCTATGATCTATTTTGTGACAAATCAAATATTCTTCCAACTCTTCTGAACTAATTTTTCTTGAATAAAAACAACAAAAACACAGAAAGGGGATTTGAGAAGGGTCATATGCATGGTCTATTGAAAACTTGATGAACTCTTTAACTCTATCCTCATACTGTTTTGTCATATGATTAGAATTCATCCATTTTTTATTCATATCCATCCTATTAGGTTCATTAAATATTTATTTTGTTCAAAAAATAAATAAATTCACATAAGATATTCATAATCAAAGGAGAAAGTTATAGATAATTATAATATGGGGAACCTAATATTTGAATGTTATCAGTTGTGATTTTTGAAAATTTATCATTTTACACAAGGGTGACATGAAAAAAACAACCTGGGGTTAACATGTGGTTGTTGGTCTAGGTTCTCAATTTGATGTTGTGTAGGAAAAAAAGGTGGTAATTCTAGGACGGTTTCTATAACCTTTCTAAGTGGGAGTACAACAAAAGGGAGGAGTTGATGTTTATCCATTTACCATGTTTTTATACACTTTCCATCATAAAACAAGGGATTTAAAATCATTATTTCATGTATAATTATAAAATATCTTATTAAAAATATTAATAAAATGGATTTCTTACTCAACTGAATCACTTACAAACATATATTAATCTAATTATCATTAATAAATATGTTGGAAAATAAAATTTATTTATTATTGGATGGAAGAATTCCCTTGTAAATTCTTGTTCTTTCTTATCATTAATTGTGACTTGGATTTCTAAATTTGTGTAAAAATATCTTTTCTTAGAACATACAAGTTCATTAATCACCAGATTTTGACATAGATTCAAGGAGCTTGGAATTTCATAAAACAAATGGATGAAACTATTATTGACGATAGAAGTGAAGTTGGATTCCATGTTACTCTCTTTTTCTATAGATTATTCTAGACCATGTATTATAGGGTTACCAACAAATATATTTGTATCATAATCCATTGATGAACCCCTATTTCAAAAATAGTAGTGTTATCAATCTTATGTATATTTCACATATCCGACAATATCCAAATTCTCTATTCAATTTTCTTAAAAACACCACAGATATTTTCCATTAATAAAAATTTTAAAAAATCCATTTAGCATGGATTTCACGTCATTGAGATCCAAAAAGTTTTGATTCCACCTCTAACAGATAATGCAATACGTTATATAAATGTACTATTCCTAAAACTCTATCTTATATATTTTATTAATTCCATAGCCCTAGATATACTTAATCCCAATATAGGGATATTAATACACTTATGGTCACCTCAATTTATATCATAGGATTCAAAAATATATGAATGAATTTATTGAATCCTTGGGGTTTTTATGACTTCCAGCCAACACAAACTAACCAATATCTAATTTTACTAGAAATTTGGGATAACATATTTGTATATTAGAAATATTGAAACATGAAAGAAAAAAAGTTTAATGAATGGGTGTTCTATTTTCTCAATATATAAAATAAAGAAACCAAAATTTATATGAAATTCATGAAATCCTTCATCAACACCATATGAAATTATCAATTTATATATAAACACATAATTAGTTCAAAGGTCACATAAAACTACATAACAAAAATTAAATTAAATCATGGCCTTAACCCCAACATACCACCTACTATTAAATCCAGCACTAAAATGATGCAAATCACTATAAGCCATCTCCCACATCTAGTAGTCAAAACCTTCATAGGTATATCCAAAAGAGTATACTCATTCTTAATAAAATCCATACCACATGAATGGTTAGGAGATATTATAATAAACTTTATAAAATTATTCCACTATATTCTAATCTTATATGCGTTTGAGATATAACTTTTTATGAGTGACACTCAAACCATTCCTAATGATTCACAATATATAATAATATTATTATTATTATATATATGGCCAAATCAAAATAAATAATTTTATAAATAAGAAGATGAAACTTATATATATCCATACACCTCAAACCATGACTAAATTTTTCCTTCTCTACCCCTCATATTTAAGGTAACTGGATAAGAAAATGAATCTGAAAAATAATTTTCTCAAAATCTATATTAACCAAGTAAAACTCATAGTACCTTCAATCCAAGGAGTTATATTATAATACAAAAAGAAATAAAATTATCTAAAACACCATGAAACCGCCTTAGGAATTGATAAGTCCATTATATAATTATTTACCAGAGTGTAAGGTGAAAACTGGTTGAATCAAAAAAATGATTTTGTGTCCTCACATAATGGGAAAACCCCATACCCTTTCAACCCTATCTGAACATGATGTAAACCTTATAGTATAATATCATAAATTCTATTCCTCAAACCTTATATATTAACATGATCATATCCTAAATACCTAAAATAAAACACACACTAAGCCCCTATAAGAAACCCATTTAATAGGACTCTCAAATCATAGACAATCTTAATCAAAACCATGTGTTTACATTTAAAACAACATCTTCTTATTTTTAACTCTAAAAAATGTAATTCAATGTCTATTTTCACAAAAAATTAGCACTTACCCATTTAATCAAGTAATCCCTTTAGAAATAAATTTTATAAAATTCTTGACTGTTCATATTCATTTTTAAAACCAATTCACTAAATAAAATATAAAACTATTTCATAGAAATCTCTATGAAATAATAAAATTTAATTACCAACCTAATTTTGAATTTTAAAACCCCATAAATCCATTCTTCCTTTTAAAATATTTTCAAAATAAATACTAAAAAACTATATTGAGTTTTGAACCTAAATAACCCAAATCCATAATTTTATAAAAGTATAAAATCTACCTTCAAATAATACATATAAAAACAAAAATCCCCAAAAAAGAAAAAAATAGTCATTCCTTTAATTAAAATCACACTAATTCTCATTAATGTTTTGGAACAACCAACTAATAAACACATCATTGAAATGAAAATTATAACCTTTATTATGTGATGATAAATGGATTATGATTAGACAATTTAAATTTAATTCACGAGTCTCTAATATATAAATAATTTAAATAAGTTTAAATAAAATAGAAATTAAATCAATAAGATTTATATTTATCACACATTTATCCCAAATCATTAAGAAGAGTAATGGATACGCATTTAATATCACAATTATAAATCGATTTACTTATACTTTTTCTATCATAATCATCACAAGACATCACCCTTATAAAAAACATTAAATCATATAATAATAATTTGTAGAAAAATATATATTAAATGGTAAAATATTGAAGCCAATACCTAATGTGAAATGGTAAGATCTTAAAGCTAATCTCCCACTGTCCTGGCTTAAAAAACAAGTCATTCAACAAAATTTTGAGATGGCGATGGTGGTAAGGCATTCAGGAAGGAAGATGGGGAAGGCTTGCTACGTCGTTTAGTGAAGAGAATGGAAGATAGAGAAAGGGTGGTCACCAGAGGGCTACTTTGTGATGGTGGGTGGTCATCCCAGGCTGAAGACAGCGATGGTGGGGAGGAGGCAAGAAATAAAGGACACAAAAAATATAACATGGTTTGTACTAGGTATGCGTGAGAGAGGTGATCAACAACACTGATAAATGAGAGAGGAGTAGAAATAATAACATGCCTTAGATTTGATAGAGTTTATTCATCCAAGAGAAGTTTTAGGGGCAATGACGGAAGAGATGAACTTCCATGAGAGCTTGAACGATGCAATGGAAATCAATCCAATTAGGGTTTTATTTAAAAGATCAGAAAGGGTTTTATCAGCGCTTTCAAAAAGGCACTAATGAAGAGGGGTTTTATCAATGCTAAAATCATAAGCACTGATAAAGTAACTCTTTGTCAATTTTTTTTAACAATGATAAAGATATGTTTTATCAGTACTTTCTTAGCGTTGATAAACATATATCTTTATCGGTGCTAAAAAAGTTCTGATAAAGACCAATATAATTAATATAATTAAAAAAATGTATATAATTATATTAAAAAGGTCTAGTCAGAAGCAGAAGCCTCTGACCATTTATTAAAATAAAAGAAAATGTAACGAGTATGAAGGATTGGGGATGTGGTCAAACAATGAGAAAAGACCTCATCCAAATAGAAAAACTACAAAACAAAAGGATCATGACCATGACCATAGTCAAATCCATCACCCTCATTAGCCGATTCCCATTCAAACTGGGGATTTTTTTGATTGAGAAGCACAAAATACATCTCCTTAAGCCTTTCCTGCTCCAGCATGAGTTGAGTCTTGGAAGACCTGGTGGATTCATGCCCCCATGCTGCATTTTAGTCGTCACACCCACATCCTCATCCATGACCTTTTTGATGCCTTCCCCATCGCCAGGTTTTTTGTTTCCAACCTCCTTTAGGTTCTTGTGTCTCAGTACCCAGGTTTTCCTTCATTGAACAAGCATATAAGAGGATTCCCTCTGTATGATATCTTGAAACAACTGCCTGGTCATCCTCTGTCAAGTCATAACCCGGATGAGCAATTGACTTGGTTTTCTGAGGAGGGACCATTTGAAACCCCTCATCATCGAGAACTTTCTTGCCTTTTCGAGGCTTCACATGAGAAGCAACATCTTTTTGTTTTCCCGTTTGGTTACCTGAAGCAATCTCTTGATCAATCATAAATTGATGATCAACCACTTTTTCAGCATCATCTTCATTCACTTGTTCAAGAGTCACTCCTTGCTTCTGAGAGTCAGTAGACAATCATTTAACATTGTCACCATTATCAATATTTACCTCATCAGTAAAGATCACATCCCAAGACTTCTGACATGAAGCTTGCATATCAATCCCATCATCACAAGCAAGGGATTCCAACTCCTCTCCTTCTTGCCCACTTTTTATGCAAACAACATCATCACCTTGGGCATTAGCCCCTACCACTGCTTGAAAAATCCTCCTATCAGACTGTCCATGTGAATGAGTATCAGTATGTCATATATTAGCATCATCAGACTACAATTTTCCTAGAACTTCTACATTCATCATCCTTCCTTCCATTCATAGGTTGTCCACTGGCCTCTTTCCCTACAAAAGCTGAATGACTAGTCGTGGACTGCCCTTGCTTCGGATTTTTGAAACACATCTTTTCCTCGTGTCCATGATTGTAACAAAAAGCACAAATAAGCGATCTCCTATAGTTTGAAACATCATGACCAATGGTTTTGCAGATCAAGCAGAAACGGGGAACATTTTCATACTCAATTTTAAGATTCAAATCCTCATCCTCTATTGAGAGAACAGTCTTCTCAACCAGAGAGGAACATAAGTCAACTTCAACAAGGAATCACGTGAAATGTCCAAATCTATCCATTTCAGTCTCTCGATCCATTTTTATGGGAATTACAATGTCATGAAGTATTTTATGGTGCCAGAGAAGCTAGTTTAGACTGAAATTTTTTAACCAGATCTGGATAGAAATGTTTCCTACCTCCAATGGGTTGAAGGATCTATCCCAAATTTTAGAGAGGTGTGCAAAAAGTTCCCCAATATTCCATGGCTTCAAACCTCGTGGTAAAATTAAACGAGAAATAATGGAAAACTCGCCTAATTTCATATAATCTGAGACCACGGCTAGGTCTACTTTAATGTGAACAACATTACCTCTTCTTTAGAAGTAACCAGTAACAAATCCCTTGAAGAGAGAAAGGGATCGACCTCGTGCATTCACGTCAAAAGAAGTCGGAGAAAGAGCCAATCCACGAGCAAGTCTCACAGCAGCACCTTTGCCATCGAGGAATTTGTAAGAATCAAACTAACCTTAAGCAAAGAAGGAGGCTGCCAGATCTCATTGGATTCACTCATCATCACTACAGCAAAGGAACTTGAAGCTACATCTTCGGGTAACTTCATATTAGACTCAGATTTGTCAGCAGCACCACCACGGCCCGCCTCCAAACTAGAGGCCGCCAAATCTCTTCGAAAGTGCACATCGACGCTAAAGCAACCTGAAGCCACACCAGATTTCATATTTGACGCTTTTGCGGCACCATCGTGATCTGCCTCCAAGCCAGATGCGGTCGAACCATCTGCCATGACCCTATGTGAATTGAACCTACCGGGGGCAAGGAAGGAGAAATCTCACAGTACACCCTCCATGAACATCGAGCACGTCGTCGGAAGTTAGTCGCCATGGAGGGAGTATATAATTATAAATAAATAAATAAATACAAATGCATATAATTATAAATATATTAAAAAAATGTATATATGTATTTATAAATATAATTATAGATATATAATTATAAATATATATATTTGTAAATATATTTATAAATATTTTAATATATTTATATAATTATATATTTATATATATTTATATAATTATATATATATTTATTTATATAATTATATATATATATATAATAATAAATATATATATAGTAAATATATTCATTATTTAAATATATTTATTATAATTTTATAATTATTTAAATATATAATTATTTATTTATAATCATATAAATATTTTAAAAAATATATTTATTCATTTATTTATAATTATAAATATATAATTTTATAAATATAGTAAATATACATTTATAAATATATTTATTTACAAATATATTTTTAACATTATTAATGAATATATAATCTTAAATGCATGAATGTTAAAATCATTGAAATTGAATAATTAAAATGAGTAGACTTTAAAAATATTAAAAAAATGGATAAGTTTTATTAATTATACAAATATTAAAAAAATAAAATATGGATATATATTGAAATGAAGATGAATACATATTGAAAATATTAAAACATAGTAAATAAATATGTATAAATAAATATTAGAAAATGATTAAATTTCAAAAAAAATAAAAAATAAAAAATATTAAAAATGAATAAATAATACTAAATGAAATAATATTAAAAATAAATAAATAAAATTTACCAATTAAAAACATAATATATTAAATATATTATGTTACTAAATGAAATTCTAAAACGAATATTAAAATTTGAATAAATTGCCTAAATATTATGTGTGTGTGTTTTTATGTCAGATTTCATTAATTATGTAAATATTTGTGTGCATGATATATATACAAGTTTGATACATGCTAAATTAAACAATGACATTATATAATATGTAACGTTTATTAATGAAATAAATAATAATAATAATAATGAATAAATTTAAAAAATGAATAATTGTTATTAATTATATAGATAATTTAAAAAAAATAAAAATGAATATTTATAAATGTTAAAATGAAAATGAATACATATTAATTATATAAATTATAACCATATTAAAAACATTAAATGTTAATGAACAATCATATAAAAAAATTAGAAAATCGATAAAATTAAAAAAATATTGAACAATGAAAAATTGAAAATTAATAAATTACGAAAATATTAAATATATGAATGAATAATTATGTATAAAAAATATTAAAAATTAATAAAATTAAAAATATTAAATGAATAAATATTTAAAATCTATTAATTATAAAAAAAAGTAACCGCACACTTAACATTATCAATGAATAAATTATATTAAATGAATGCATGTTGAAAATGAGTGAAATTTAATTATATATATATACATATAATTAAATAATTAATTTATTGTTTATAATTAATAAAAATGAATAAATTTTTTAAATACCTAATATGCTAATTAAATAATTAATATACCATTTATCACTATATACATATTAAATTTATTCTTTTTTTAATAATTTTATTCATTTTTATTAATTATAAACAACATATTAATTATTTAATTGTATATATAGTTAATATACTATTTATTACTATATATATTTATTAAATTTAATAATTTTAATTTTAAAAAATTTGGGGGTTGTCTTGATCGAGTTTGTGAACTCGTATGAATATATGTTTAAATAAAAATGAATATTTATTAATTATGTAAATTAAAATTGTAGTAAAAACATTAAATGTTAAGAAAAAATTATTAAAAAAATTATTAATGAAATATTTATTGATAAAAATGAATAAATTTAATATATATATATATATATATGTAATAAACAGTATATTAATTATTTAATTAGTATATTAAGTATTTAATAAATTTATTTTTTTATTAATTATAAATAGTGTGTTAATTGTTTAATTATATATATATAATATTTTTGTAATTTATTAATTTTAATTAAATAGTTAATGTACTATTTATTACTATATATATTAAATTTAATAAATTATATATATATATATATGTAATTAAATAATTAATATATTATTTATTAAATATTGATATATATTAATATATAATAATATTTAATATATATCGATATATTTTTATATATATCAATATTTTTTTTATATGAAATAAGAATTTAATTATGAAAAGATGAATAAATATAAATAAATATTAAAAACGAATAAATTTCAAAAAATATTAAATAAATAAAAATCAAAAAAAAATAATGTTTATATATATATATATATTAATATTTAATATATTCATATATATCAATATATAGTTTTATATATGAAAGAAGAATTTAATTATAAAAAAAATTGAGTAACTCAACTAACTCTCAACCTGAATGGTCAACCATTTAGGTAGCCCAACATGGAAGGCATACTAAGCGAGTGGAATGCGGTGAGCAGAGGGTGGGCCAAGGCCCACGGGGGGTCATGCGTCTAGGCACAGGCTCATTTAGATGTGTGGAGAGTGTATGTCGGAGCTCATCCCCACAACAGGTTTCAGATGTGTTGATGTTGCAAAATCATATAAAAAGAAGCAATCGAACGTCTGCAAGTTCGACGTGGGAATCACACCCACGGACACTTTAGTTTTATAAATGCGAGAAAAGGCACTGATAAATGTATCATTTTATCAACGCTTTTTTTTAGCGTTGATAAAAAGTATCCTTTATGAATGTTTTTTTAGCGGTGATAAAGGAAACCTTTATCAGCACTTTTCACTAGTGTTGAATAAACCCAAATTTGTAGTAATGAATGCTTTGAGATCTGCAAGGCACTCTACACATGAAAACTTAGAGAATGTGAGCCAGATGGACCTCACCTAGTTAAGATGATTAGCTGCATTGAGCGTCTTAAAATTCTAGGGTATGAATTGCCCGATGAAATGTGCGCTGATCTCATTCTCACCTCACACCCTCAGTGCTTCTCCATTTTTTGTGAATTATAATATGGGCAACATTGAGAAGTCTCTCCTGAAACTTCTTACTCACTTTATCCATGTAGATAAGGACATGAAGTTTGAAAAACCTTTAGTTCTTATGCTGAGAAAGAGGAAGGGAGAGGAAGAGGGCCCTAAGACTAACACCAATTCTAAGGCACCTACAAAGCACCAAACTAAGAGAAAGAGAATCAAGGGGAAAGAGAGGGAACAAGGTGTTGTTTGTTTTGCATATGGCAAGAAGGGACACTAGAAAAAGAACTGCACCTAGATAAAGAAGCAAAGTGAAGCTTCAAGTGCATTCATTATCGAGTGAAATCTCTCCATTTCTACTCATTGGTTATTAGAGATAGCATGTGGATCTCACATATGTATTTAAATACGGAAACCACGTAGATTCCGAAGAGTTTCTCGATGAGAGGTGGATCTATTAGCAGCCAACGGATCCAGACTTGTTTTTGTGGCTATCAAAGATTATCACCTCACGTTGCTGACTGGGATTATCCTGGTTTTGAAAGATTGTTACACTACGGGAAAAACTGTTTTTTGCGACGGGAATAAATCCCGTCGCAAATAACCTCTTATTTGCGATGGGAATAGGCTCCCCGTCGCAAAAACTTTTGGGCGGTTTGGTGTGCAAACCGCACCAATCCGCGTGAAAGGGTATTTGCGACAGGTAGGCACCGCCCATCGCAAATACTGAGAGACGGTAAGAACTAGTTGCGACGGGGGCCGTCGCAAATAATCTTTTAACCGCCGACCGTAATTAATGCGGCCGAAGTTATTTGCAATGAGTCTTGTCGCTAAAAGTATTATTTACGATGAGAATCTCGTCGCAAATAGTCTCGTCGTAACTAATCTAACCTATATATATACCCTCATTCGTTTTTTCTTCTCTCCCGAATTCCTTCTTCCTCTGCTTCTGTAAACTCTAATTTTAGAGTGAAAATTTTTTAGAGTTAGTTTTTTTTTATGAAGAAGTTGTGAAGTCGTCTACAATTATAAGAGATCAAGTTTAAAGGTGTTTATATTTTATTTAATTTAGTATTTATTTCACTTCTCTGTATTAATTTTAATTATTGTTGATTAATTGTAATTAAGTTAGATTTAAATTGTTTTGTCATCAGTATTTATTTGTAATAATAAAATTAAATTATTAGTATTTTTTCTTAGTAATTAGTAATAATTAATAATTATTAACGATAATTAGTAATGTATATAAATAGCGGTAATTAGTAATTTGTAGCTGTATTTTGCAGTAATTAATAGTAATTAACACTAATTAGTAATAATTAGAAATAAATAGTAACAATTAGAAATAAATAGTAATAAATATTTACAATTAGTAATAAATAGTATTAATTAGTAATAATTAGTAATAAATACTAATAATTAGTAATAAATACTAATAAATAGTAATAAATACTAATAAATAGTAATAATTACTAATAAATACTAATAAATACTAATAAATACTAATAAATAGTAATAAATATTAATAAATAGTAATAAATACTAATAAATAGTAATAAATGGTAACAAATAGTAATAAATAGTAACAAATAGTAATAAATAGTAATAAATAGTAATAAATAGTAATAAATACTAATAAATAGTAATAAATAGAAATAAATAGTAATAAATAGTAATAAATACTAATAAATACTAATAAATAGTAATAAATAGTAATAATTAGTAATAAATACTCATAAATAGTAATAAATACTCATAATAGTGATAAATAGTAATAAATAGTAACAAATAGTAAGAATTAGTAATAATTAGTAATAATTAGTAATAAGTAGTAATAAGTAGTAATAAATAGTAATAAATGGTAATAATTAGTAATAATTAGTAATAATTAGTAATAATTAGTAATAATTAGTAATAATTAGTAATAAATAGTAATAAATTGTAATAAATAGTAATAATTAGTAATAATTAGTGATAATTAGTGATAAATAGTAATAAAAAGTAATGATTAGTAATGATTAGTAATGATTAGTAATAATTAGTAATAATTAGTAATAATTAGTAATAATTAGTAATAATTAGTAATAATTAGTAATAATTAGTAATGATTAGTAATGATTAGTAATGATTAGTAATGATTAGTAATGATTAGTAATGATTAGTAATGATTAGTAATGATTAGTAATAATTAGTAATAAATAGTAATAATTAATAATAATTAGTAATAATTAGTAATAAATAGTAATAATTAGTAATAATTAGTAATAATTAGTAATAAATAGTAATAAATAGTAATAAATAGTAATGAATAGTAATAATTAATAATAAATAGTAATAATTAGTAATAAATAGTAATAAATAGTAATAAATAGTAATAAATAGTAATAATTAGTAATAATTAGTAATAAATAGTATTAAATAGTAATAATTAGTAATAATTAGTAATAATTAGTAATAATTAGGAATAATTATGAATAATTACGAATATTTACGAATATTTACGAATAATTAGGAATAATTAGGAATAATTAGGAATAATTAAGAATAAATAGGAATAATTGGGAATAATTGGGAATAATTAGGAATAATTAGGAATAATTAGGAATAATTAGGAATAATTAGGAATAATTATGAATAATTATGAATAAAATCAATTGTAATAAATTGTAATAACTTGGCACAATTTCCAGTGGATAGACGACACTCCTTTTGCTCGATGACTCTTCTCCTTTCAACTCTCACCGATTCAAAACATTATGAAAAGTATGTTTCTACGTATGAATATCCAATCTCGTATGCACGAGTTTGAATATGCATTCATAGGACCACATTTTTCATAATGTTTTGATTCCATGAGAGTTGCAAGAAGAAGATTCATCGATGAAAAGGGGGCTCTTTTGTTTGACGGCTCATTTACTTGCATCTTTCTAACACTGAAATCACAATGAAGAATCTGCTCGGAGGTACACTTATACATTCTCATATGCACAAGAATAAGCGTACCTCCGAGCAGATTCTTCATTGTGATTTCACTATGAGAAAGTTGCAAGTAAATGAGCCGTCAGACAAAAGAGTAGTTGTCAATCCACTGGAAAATTGTGTCCCCAGTAATAAATGGTAATTATTAAGAAGTAGTTGTAATTATTTATCTTCTTTTTTTGGATAGTGCTTTTCTAATTTCAAATTATTCAAAAACAGTAATGATTTTATATTTTGTAGAAAAATATGGAACAAGGAAGTCGACAACAGTCATTATTAGATGACCGCGCTTGGATAAATCGGCGCACAGATCCAAACAGTTCTGGTTTAAATCCTATATATATTGAGGGTGTTGAAGCTTTCTTATCATTTACATCATCAAAACTAGAATTTTTTTTCAGAATGCACGATTAAGTGTCCTTGTAAAAAATGTGCTCTGAGAACGTTTGACACATTTGACAAGGTTGGTGGACATCTCTTGTGGTTTGGTTTTCAACCAGATTATCTTTTTTGGTATCAACATAGTGAACGCAGTTCCAGAGAAGATACTAATAACTTGATTCTGGATCCATCATGGTTTCAAAATTTAGTACATGATGTTGTAGGTCCATCTGTTCAACAAACTGAAACTCAAGATGATATTGATTTAACTTTTGAGTTAGCACTATCTGAATTTTATGAGTTGTTGAGGTCTGCTGAGGATGCATTATATCCTAGTTGCAAGATAAGCAAATTAGAAGCGATTGCAAAATTTATTGCTATTAAATCAGATAATGCAATGTAAAACAACTGTTTTGATCAAATATTTTCTTTGGTTAAAACACTATTACCTGGAGAAAATGTGTTTCCTGCAAATTACTATGAGAGCAAGAGGCTAGTTCGTAATCTGGGCCTTAATTATCAGAAGATTCAAGCATGTGAAAATGATTGCATCTTATATTCTGGTGAAAATGAGTCGTTGGATAGTTGTCCCACATGTGGACAATCGAGGTATAAAGAAGCTCAATCGGGGAAGTCTGAATCGATTCCTGTAAAACAGTTGAGATATTTCCCCCTTACACCCAGGTTGCAACATTTATTTATGTCTCAGAACACAACATCAATGATGTCATAGCACAAAACCAAGATTTCAACTGATAAAAGCTTGAATCATCCATCTTATAGTAATTCATGGAAACATTTTGACCGATTGCATCCATCTTTTGCTTTAGAAGCCCGAAACGTGTGATTGGGTCTTTCTACTGATGGTTTCTATCTGTTTGGTTCTTATGGTAGTCAGTATTCATGTTGGCATGTCTTTATAACTCCGTACAATTTACCTCTATGGATGTTGATTAAGGATCCCTATATCCTTTTGACCTTATTAATCCCAGGACATCCGAAAAAGAACATTGATGTTTATTTGAAACCATTGATTGATGAGTTAAATTCATTATCGAGTAATGGTGTTAGTACATATGATGTTGCTACGAAACAAAATTTCATATTAAAAGCTGCATTGATGTGGACGATTAGTGACTTCCTGACATATGGCATGTTATCTAGCTGGAGTACACATGGTCCGAAATCATGTCCTTACTGTATGAAAGACAACAAATCCTTTATGATCGTCAATGGAAAAAAACATTGCTATTTTGACTGTCATCCCAGATTTCTTCCAACCGATCATCCTTTTCGGAGAAACAAATCTCATTTCAGAAAAGGCACAATTGAAAGGGATGAACCTCCAAAAATGATCTCAGGTACAGAGTTAAAATTAGTTGTATTTTCATTACCCCCCATCACATTTGGGCCAACAGTAAACCAACAGAAAATTCATGGCTTTGGGAAAGAATATAATTGGATAAAACAGAGCATTTTTTGGGATCTTCCATATTGGTCTAATTTGTTGGTCTGCCACATGTTGGATGTCATTCATATTGAGAATAACTGTTTTGATAATTTATTTCATAAATTTTTTGATACACCAGGTAATACCAAAGATAATGTAAAGGTACGATTATATCTTGCCCAAATTTGCACACGACCAGAACTTAAATTGTTTCAAAATATCAAATCATAGAGGTTAACGAAGCCAAAAGTAGCTTATACAATGTCTAAAGAGAGTTGCTTATTATTTTGTCAGTGGATTGTAGATTTGAGACTTCCAGATGGATATTCTTCCAATTTGGGCAGATGTGTTAAGAATTTTCATATTACCATATTAAAAAGTCATGATTGTCATGTTATAATGGAAAGACTTCTGCCGATTAGATTCATATGTTTGTTGAATTCTATGATTTTGGATTCGATAACAGAAATATCATATATTTTTTTGAGACATTTGTGTGGCAACAACATACTATGATGCACTAAGTAAACTGGAAGAAGATATTGTTTTCATTATATGTAAACTGAAAAAAATATTCCCACCGACTTTCTTTGACTCAGTAGAACATCTGATATTACATTTTCCACATGAAGCTAAATGTGGAGGTCCAGTACAGTTTCGATGGATGTGCCCATTCGAGAGATTCATGTAGAAATTGAAAAAAACAAGTACGTAACAAAGCATCGGTTGAAGGCTCAATTGCTGAAGCTTATTTGCAAGAGGAAATTGTTTTTTCTGCTCTCACAATTTTTAATTTGAATACTCCTAAAAATAAAACCGCATGGGATGGAACGAGGGGAATGTTGATGATGAAATGGAAAATCAATTATCAGTTTTTAATCAGCCATAGCTTGGCTTCGGTGGAGTTCATGAACGATGACTTTCAGATGATGAACATCACAGAGCTCATACATATGTTCTGCTCAACTGTGAAGAAATGACATCATTTGTACTGTGAGTGCTTTAATCGCTTATTCTATAATTTATGTTACAGTAAGTAAACTTATTTTATTTGTAGGTTATATGATAATCATATCAAGAAATAACTTCCAAAAATTACAGCAGCTGCTCTTGAAGAACGCCAACAAAAAAAATTTCTCAATAGTTTCAAAAACTGGTAACATAAATTATTGATGGTTTAATGTATCAATTCAGTTTATTATTTATTACATTGATAATTTTTTTAAAAAATTTCAAGTGTCTCAACATGCTGATAAAATTGATAAGCGATTGTGTATATTGAGTAACTCACCATCCAAAATGGTTAAATCTTATAATGCATATGTAGTGAATGGTTTTCGATTTCATACATGTGCATATGGGAATCAAAAAAAACAATGAACAGTGGAGTTTGCTTGAGAGGATCGCATCATAGAGAAACTAAAGTTGACTTTTACGACATGCTGGATGAAATTATTGAACTGTGTTATCTAGGGAAAAATTATATAACAATGTTTAAATGTCGGTGGTTGGATACTGAGAGAGGCTTGCGTATTCATCTGATTCATGGAATCATCGATATTAAATATAAAAGTCTTATTGTAGTAAATGAACCATTTTTACTGGATCAACAGGCACATCAAATATATTACGCAAAGTACTGTGCTACTTCAAGAGACCTTAGTGATTGGTGGAGCATAATAAAAATGAAATATCGGGAAAATCAGTTTACTCAAACTGAATGTGGTTCTGATAAAGTACAAGGAATTGAAATTTTTCAAGAGACTACTCAAAATCCATATTTTTCACAAAGAGACATGAATATCGATGATGACACCCCACAATTAAGGGTCGATGGTGACAATGATGTTAATGATGTTACAAATGAATTTGAAATGGCAAGAGATGATGAAACTAAAACTCATATGGATATTGATGATGCTGATGATGAATATGAAAACATTGACATCATCAGATATGAAAATGATGATAAAGGTGAACATTGACATAATTAAATGTTGGTTATAATCATAACTAATATATATTTATATGTAATAGTTATTTTCAACTATCTGCTAACAACAATTATTTTGTGTTTCAGATGGACCCTGATCTATTTCGTGAGTTGGAGGAGGCTGAGCTACCTTTGGATGAGGAGGATTTGGGATCATTTAACGCTCATCCTACTGGCGGTTCAGGGGGTATGTGGAGGGGGCATGGTCTTGCGCAACTGATGATTCCTGACCCTATCCCCAAGCGACGTCCACGTCTTGGTTTTGATCCACGCATGCGGAGGTATGGTAACTTGTGTATTTTAGTTAGCTTTCATTAATTTATTTATATACTAATTATTTGATTATTTGTTCTTTTTTCATAATTTTGTGCATGTAGTTATTGGACAGGGGAGTGCTATCTTGCGTAATTATTTTTCTCAGCCATGGATTACATGGGAACAGATTCTCATTGATGTGCGGC
The DNA here is from genome assembly GCA_963277665.1 of Viscum album. Classification (NCBI taxonomy): domain Eukaryota; kingdom Viridiplantae; phylum Streptophyta; class Magnoliopsida; order Santalales; family Viscaceae; genus Viscum; species Viscum album. The sequence continues at coordinate 1,518,736,102 of OY728161.1, forward strand.
TTGGAATGTTCAATCATTGGTTGGTACGCAAATACATAATATTTATTTAGAAATTTATTTTATTAATAACTTGATATTATAAATTATTTATAGGGTTTATGGTATCTCATCGATGATAGCACGCGTGGCGCTATCCACGAGGCATGGGAGGTGTCTATGCATGAGCGTTTCTGTTAGTTTTTGCACAAATTGAGAATGACATCCATTAAGAAAGCAAGAGTATCAGTATTTGATGAGTCGTGTAGAGCCCACCAACCAGAGTACATTTCATCTCGCATTTGGGATGGATTATGTTCACACTGGTTGAGTGGTGGATTTCAGTGGAGATCTTCATTGGGTCGGCAGAACCGGGGGAGACAGGAGGTGACACATCAAGCCGGTAGTCGTACATTCATAATTCATAGAGAGCATCTGGTAAGTATCTTTTTTAAATATTTTATATAAAATTAAATATAAACAGTTTATTTTATATTCATATAGGCAGTCGAGCATCCCGATATTACGGAGTACGACGTTTATCAGAGGATGTACAGTGATCCAACCACTGGAGAGATTAGAGGTGATTGTCAGTGTCAGATTGTGGTCAGTATTATTTCTCTTTTAGTTTGAAAATTAACCACATATAATATTTTCACTATTTTAATTTCAAATTGAAACTGAAGGAGTCATATGAGGTTGTGACCTCTCAGACATGGGCTGAGAGTCAAGTCGAGACGGCTGATCAGACCAATGCCCACCATTTTGATGAGGCGACATGGATGTAGGCGACCTAGTATGCCTTCGAGAAGGGCTGAGTGTTGGTATCAGCTCTCATTTGACTCCTGGGACTTATTATGATACTGTTGTGATGTCAGAGTCCAGCTCGAGAGGAGCTCGTGGAGTGGCATTATCTTCTGGCTCACAGTATCAGGAGCAGTTTCGAGCTCAAACTAAGCTTATAGAGAGTTTCTCGAAACAACAGGAAGAGATGCGTTAGCAGTATGAGGACATGCGTCGATGGCAGCAGCAGCAGCATGAGCAGATGGAGTACATGCGCCTTCTGACTCGTAGTTTAGGGATGGAGTTTCCTCCACCATCTCCTCCAGCTCCTCCAGCTCTTCCAGAAGACTATCCCCCCAGTGATTTTTTTGTTATGTTAAAAACATTTGAATTGAACATTTGTTGTAATATGAATTATTTACATTTTTTGTCTTTTATATTGGTGTGAATATTGCATAATTTATTTTTATTTTATTTTTTAATATTTTTTTATTTTTTTATTTATTATTAGTATTATATTTTTTAATATTTGTTTATTTTACTAATAATAATAATAATAATTTATGATTTTTTTATATTTTTTTTGCGAATATTGAGAATTTTAATTTTTTAATTTTTTTTATTTTAATAATATTAATATTATTTTTTCATTAATCATAATTATTTTTTTTATTAAGTATTTGCGACGGGACCCCATCGCAAATAGATTATATATATACTTTTTAAAAGTTTTAGCGACGAGTGACTTTACCATAGAAAAAAATGTTTTTGCAACGGGCTCGTCACAATAGGTTTATAATATAAGGCTATTTGTGACGGGCCCTCGTCCCGTCGCAAATACTTTTTGCGACCGGCCCGTCGCAACAGGTTCTTGTATATATAATGTATTTAATCATAGAGATATTTGCGACAGGACCGCTTCCTGTCGCAAGTACTATTTTTGCGACAGGCCCGTCGCAAAAAATACTAGTTGCGACGTCATTTTCTGCAATAGGCTATTTGCAAAGGGACCCCGTCGCAAAAGCGTTTTTGAGACGGGATCCCATCGCAAATAGCCAAAATTCCAGTAGTGTTATTATGCATCGTTTGTTACCAAAAAATTTATTTTTGTATCCATACTTGATACAAATGGATGTATTTTTAAATTTGGAATTGAATGTTGCATCTTTTATTAAGATAGCATTTGTTATAGTAGGCCACATTTAAATAACAGTCTTTAGGTGTTAGACTACACAAACCAAGTAATAGAAATCAATAACAAAACTAATTCACATGACTCATACCACACCCAACTATTAAATCACTCGGTAGTTCATGTAAATGAAATGTGTTTGACCAGATTACAACAAGATGGATATTTAGATTCTTTTGAACTAAAATCACTTGGCACATGTCATGCTTGTTTGCAAGGTAAAAATGACCAAATCTCCATTCAATGAAAATGGTATCAAATCCCCATTCAATGAAAATGGTGAAAATGCCACAAATCATCTTGAATTGGTTCGTATAGATGTGTGTGGACCTTTTCCATTTGAACAAAGGGGTGGGTACTCATACTTCATAAGTTTTATAGACTACTTTAGTAGATATGGATATGTCCACTTAACATACCCTAAGGAAGCTAAAGCATATTATTTATATAACCCCTTACATTAGAAGTTAGGGTTAACAAAAATCTCACCTTCCTTGAAGGGGAGCACATCTAAAAGAGATAGTGGGATTGGGATAGACTTTGATGAAGTCATGGGTCAAGATACAGAATAGTTTTCAAATGAACAAATTCCACATATCCCTATGGAAGAAGACATTCTAGAGACACAAGTATTTTGTAATAGTAAAATAGAGGTTAAAGAACCTAAAAGATATTTTTTTCTAGTCATCGAGGATGGTGACTCATCATTAGTAGATAATAATGATCCTATAACCTACATGGAAGTAGTAAGCGGCACAAATGCTGTCAAATATAAAGAAGTCTTGAATTTTGAAAAGGATTCCATGTACCAAAACCAAATATGGTTTTTGATAGATCATCTGGTGGGTGTAAAGCCCATTGGTTACAAATGAGTATTCAAGAAGAAACTGGACATGGATTGACAAGTCAAAACCTATAAGAAACAACTGCTTGCAAATGGATATAAACAACGTCAAGGAATTAATGATGGTGAAACCTTTTCACCAATTGCTATGTTGAAATCCATCAGAATTCCACTTTCTATAGTAGGATACCATGACTATGAGATTTGAAAGATGGTTTTCAAAATAGTTTTTCTTAATGGGGACCTTCAAGAGGATGTCTATATGACATGACTTGAAGGGCTTATGGCTTTGTAGGATATCAACAAAGTATTACAGAGATCCATTTATGGATTAATACAAGCATCTAGGTTATGGAAAATTCATTTTGATGAAGTCATTACAGGATTCAGTTTCATAAAGAATAAATGTGAACCTTGTATTTATATGTGGTTTAGTGGGAGTGCAATTTTTTTATTGATAGTATATGTTGACGGCATATTACTTATCTGAAATAAGATACACGTCTTATAATCTGTTAAGACTTAGTTGAATGCATGTTTCTCCATGAAAGACTTAGGTGAAGCGACATATATTCTTGGGATCAATATCCATTGTGATAGATCAAAGATGCTGCTAAGACTAAGTCAAGATATGTAAATAGATAAGATACTGAAGAGATTCAGTATTGACCAATCCAAGAGGGGATTGTTGCCAATGTCACATGGTATAGATCTCTCCAGGAAAAAGTGTCCTCAAACACGTCAAGGGAGACAGGGAATGACCAGCATCCCATATGTGCCAGCTATAGAGTCAGTCGTCTATGTCATGTTGAGTACCAGACTTTATGTTGTCTACGCCTTGAGTATGGTAGGTAGTTATCAGGTAGATCCAGGAGACCGTCATTGGATGGTAGTAAAAACTATCCACAAGTATCTGAAGCATACTAAGGATATGTCCCTAGTGTGTGGAGGAGATGAGGAGCTAGTCATTAGGGGATATGTGGATGCTGGTTTCTAGACAGACTGGGATGATATGAAGCCACAGTCGGGATACATCTTTAATATCAATAGAGGTGCAGTGAGCTAGAGAAACTCAAAGCAAGTTGTGGTCACCGATTCTGCAATGGAATCAGAGTATATTATGGATTCTAATGCAACTAAAGAAGTAATTTGGATATGAAATTTTATCCAAGGGTTGGATGTAGTGCCTAGAAGTAAAGACCTTATCATACTATATTGTGATAATACTGCAACGATGAATCTCGCTATGGATCCAAGGTCACATCAACTAACAAAGCACGTACTCTGGAAGTTTCATCTTGTGAGGGATTTTTCTCGGAGAGGTGAAGTCGCAATGAGTAGAATATCCACAAAAGAAAACATGGCGGATTCTTTGACTAAAGCCTTGACTCAATAAAATCATGAACACCATGTGAGAGTGAGTAAACTCAAGGTTGTTGGCAGTTGGCTCTAGTGCAAGTGAGAATTTGTTAGATTTTGTGCCCTCAGAACCAGCTGATGTGTACTTTAAATTACCTATAAATATTCAATGAGGTGAATATATATAAATATCTTATCCCATGTTTTTTGTTCTTCTGTGTGAATTTAATATGATAATGTCTTAGAGTACCAGTCGCATCAATAAAAGTTATAGTAGTTCCCCACTATGATGAGGACCTTGAGGTTCTATAACGATATCTCTTAAATATTGGTCCTACAATCATGATGAAATTCCATGATGGGGCGCATGGTATGTTGACTATCAAGTGTGAGTACTCATAAGCGGATGAGACTTCACCTCGTGAAGTTCACACTTGGTGATCTCCAAGATGGGGGGATCAGTGGGAATTCTACATGTTTGTGTTTCATTAGAATTCCTATCTGCAAGCATGTGTGGCGGTCCATATACATTAAGATTATTATTAACACATATCATGACTCTTGCACTTAGATGTATTATTGTAAACCATGATGAGATAGTCTGTGATGAAGTTGGGTACGTTGGATGCATCATGAATGGTATGTCATTAATGAACAGGTCGAGGAATGATATAACCTTTCGATTTGACAAGTACTCTGAAAACATTTTATGGCCACAGTTTTCGGTAAGTTCATTTTAGAGAGTCAAAGAAAGATAAATCAAGCACATGGGTTGATGACACGAAGTATGCAACCCACTTGACTAGAGATATCATGAAGACAAGACTATATTACACGGTGAGCATTCATATGTGGTTGTCGATGTTGCAACATTAACTTCTCTGTCTTTAGGTGTCTTGACCCATTACTAAATAGTAATATTAGACTTTATGCAAGTTCGCTTAATGCCAATGAGAAAGAATACTAGAGGGTCACACACTAAGTGTTTTCATTGCTCTCAATTAAATATTACTTATATTTAATGGATAAAATAAATGTTATTCTATAGACCGAGGAATATTATTTATTCAAGATATTTTATTTGATCACGAATATCTGTCAGGTAATTATTTAATTACGTGAATATATTTATCTATGTAAATAAGATATTTATTTATTAAATGAATAAATTTATTTAAAATATTTATTCAAGAATTCAATAAATAACAAGGACGAGCAGATTGAGTTTCAGGCCAGGTGATAAATATTCATTCACCAGACTGTAAACAATATTTATCATTGTGTGAGATATCGCATGTCATGAGATAAAATAATAATATTATTATTTTATATGGCATGGGGTGTATTATGGGTTTAACATATTATGAAGGGATTTTATGCAATTAAATCATATTTAATCCTAGCCTTAGGTCAATAAATAGACTGCAATGTCTATTGTGAAGAGGTTAATGGTTGTGCACAACATTCCCTGCCTAGAGAATTCTCTCTAACGAAGAACTTCTTTGAGGTTTTATCTCAAGTTTGAGGGATTTTCTTCTTCCTCCTCTCATCCTCTCAAGACTAAGGGAAGACAATTGATCGATCACACTAGCATCTGACATTTCATCGGTGTTGTTCGAGGATCGAAAGAGCATGTATGGATCACTGCTAGAGGGGTTCTACTTTGGATCCTCTTGACACAACGACGACACATTAAACTGGGTTCGAATGATCAACACATTCAACGGAGAAAGAATTAAAGTCTAAGGTAATTCTTTTTTCTTGAGAATTAAATTAATTATAAATTTAACGTGAAACGATCATCTTTGGTTCTAACAATCATTGTCTAAATCCATCCAAAAAAATTTATCGATCGTGACATTCAGTCATGTACATTGTGAAATATTTGTTGGATCCAACAAAAGCCGAGTTAGACCAAGCTCCAATAGGCGTTTTTGGTGCGTTCAGAACTAACACAAGGTTCTCATCATAACGAGAAACCGATATAACCTTTCAATTTGATAATTATAACATTAATGACATGCAAAAGAATACTCAGCATTTGATCAGATATCAATAATATTCAACGCTATGAATATACTGGTAATCGAAAGTACAAAATCAATTGATTCTAAAACACCAGCTCTGACATTACCTAACCCACGTGTCAATGAAAACTCAATAACAAAGGTCAGGGCTTGCAAAGAATCCCTAAAGCACAAACCAATTAAATTAAAGTTTGTAATGAAATCTATGGAGATTGGGTTTTCATCATATAGAGCCAAAAAAACCTCATTGAAAACATTTAATCCATCATATAAAAAATATGGTTCAAAACCGCTCATTTATATCTTTGAAATATTGATAAGCTTCTTTATTAATTTAAGAAAAACCACATGCATACAAGTTACATACGTAGCTTAAAAATCACTTGGTGAGTCGAGAACCGTATGAAATTTTCATTCCTAGCACCCTTGTTTAGAATCGATTCTTTGTAAAGTTTACGGATGATAATATTTTAAAGGTGGCAAGAATTCAGTCATCAATTGAATGACAATTTTAAGAGTGAACCTGCGACGACTATTTGTTGAGCATCCACGCCTAGCAATACAATATTCTTTCTCTGACATTTTATTATTATTTTACATTTCATGTTTATTATTTGAAATACTAGAAATCAGTGTGTTCATGCACGTGTTTCAAGGCTTACAAAATAATAATTTTGATTCTGTTAGCATGCCTTGAATATTGTTTTGTACCATTGATAAGTGGGTATAAGGCCACTGTTACCCATATTCCGAACATCAGTCCCAAATCCTGACTGCAAATATAATGGAAGGGAACTAAGGTTCAAGAGTAATCACTGTTTTTGATGAGTACGACTAAAAACACACGTGGACGCCGAGCAATGCCATCAACTGAGAAATTAACTCAGGATGGGCCGGCCAGGCTGCACCAGTAACCAAATTTCCATCCGTAAAGCAACGGTGGATGGGATCGGGCTCCAACCATATTCCTCCGCCCAATATCACGTTCAGCTTCACCGCAGGGTATGCAGTACACTTCCGACCCTGCAATTCCACATTTACGCGCTCATTTAACAAAAAACTTGATCTCAAAACACCTTCAGCTCTCAAATGTTTTCTGTTTTCATTTTTCAAACGTGCGTTGTCATTTTCTAGAAAAGGAGAGATGTTTTCCCCCCAAAACTCAAATTTACATCTTCATTTTGTAAAATTTATTTTACAACAAACATAATCCAGCATATTTTTCTATGCATTTTCGGGATTCATGCAATGAGGGGAGGGGGTGCTTAAGTTATCTTCCAAAATACAATGCCCTAGATGCATTTCATTTCCCCCGAACACAAAAACAAAAAAGACAGAAAAAGAAACAGTAATCTAGACGAATTCTGAGACAGCGTGCTAAAGGGAATGAAAAATGGAAACTGAGTTTCTATTGTTTGGAATGCAGCATTTGCAAGCTAACTGGAAATCAAAATTCCACCATTTGAGGTAAAGTCCTGTCTGGCTCCCTCATGCTTTCCCTTTCCCTGTCTAAAATAAGTCCAAAGAGTGAAAAAGAAAGTCTTAGCTCAAAAATTATTTGAGTATTTATGTAACGAAGATATGTGGAAATTATCATCTCCAGTTCAGGTTTTCAACTGGACGATCCAGTCCACTGATACCTGAACTGGAGACGATTATGATCCGAAGATATAAGCCTATCTAGATTTAGTCTATTTGAATAGATCTTATGCCCTTCTCCCACTAGTTTGAATTTTGTATTTCATATCTATCCCTATTTGTCTCCATTTATGAGCAAAGGTTTCAAACATACCCTTTCTACATAAATGAACCCAATTACAGAAGTTGTAAAGACCCCAATTCCAGGATTGGTGAGTATAATTGAAATTTGGGATTTAAAATTTTATTTGAGGGTTTTAATCTAAAACTGGGTTGGATGAGGCAGGAATAGGAAATTTTTTGGGATTTATATGCTTTTGGACTCTGACACTCAGCAAGAGGCCACCAAGATTCCGGTGGCAAAGCCACTGCCTGACTATGACCCCCAACTATTAAGGGTGGAATGGTCATTTTGGTGGAAATTTTTATAAATTAAAGGCTTCTTTCTTTTTTCCCAGCTGAAGCCAAAAATATATTTTTGGAAATAAATTCATCAAATGCATCACAATTTCAAGATAAAGATGTAAAACAATCATGACCAAATGCAAATCAAACTCACAATGTCATGTCATAGCAAGTCATAATAGAGCACTAGAAGCTAGAAACAAAAGATAAAATCAAAATTTCAGGTAACAAAAATTAAGATAATAGTAATATCTAGTCCATATTCTCATCCCCCGGGTAATATAATAAAAACTAGAGGACTGACTTCTTATATTGATGTAGAAAAGTAACTAGAAATACAACATAACAGAGGTAGGAGAAGAAGAAAATTGGGCGTGATCCCGCTCAAGCCTTAAACGGCCGATCTGCCCCCGAAGCAGCCCACTAAGTTTCTTCCATCTCGATACCTCCTCGCTCAACCTTATCCCTTTATTTATAACTAAACCCCTCCCCTAACTAATATTCCAAAGATAATTTGTGGGGCCTAAAGGCATATTCCATATATTCTCCCAGCATATTCTCTATATTCCAACTCTCTTCTAACCTCATTGGCATACCTAGTATCTATCACTGTCACCGTCCCGAAAAACCACTTTGTCCTCAAGGTGGTGGATCCCTTAGGCATGTCAAGCGATCTCCCAAATACGCATCGTTGCTTTTGTGTTTTGGAGAGAACCAGGCAACAGCACTACTATAGGACCGAGCTACGGTGGTCCTGTATAAGGTGCCCTTGCCACATATGCACACCATGCTATCTCCCAAATACGCCGACCTCCTTCGTGGTTCAAGTTTGTGCAGACAATGTTGAGAGTGCCACTCGTCGTAATGTCGACCCTCCTTCCATCGGAAAGACCCCTGGGGTGTTGCTGTGATCCGAGTCGCAAGTGCGGCTGGTACCACCCTGCTTCTGGCCTATAAAAACTGTATGAGCCGTCTCTATGAACCCAGGGACCCCATCCTGACACCGCGGGCGTGACCTGTGCAGCTGGTGGTAAAAAAACAAGAGCCCATATTTGAGTCGGCTAAGTCTGGTGTGGCTCGTGCTCCAGCATTACGAACTTTGAAGTGTCTGACTCCTCACTGTGTGGCAGGTCTATCACAAACTAGTTGGTGCCTTCAGGATTTTCGGGCAATTCATTGCTCCAGTTGTGTGTCCCATGTTCGGTAGGCCCCTCGGAGTGCAACGTGGGCAGCTGCGTTACCGTCAGTGAGAACTGGGATGTAGTTGCAGGGGCTTCTCCAACGGAGCTTCCAAAATCCTCAAGGGGCGCTTCTCTGAGTTGTGCCCAGGTGACTCCAGGTGAACGTAGTCGCATGTCCTTTGGCCAGTAAAAACCATAGTTCATACATACCTGACATGCACAGGCGTGCCATTGGCACCTTCATTTGGCACCTTCATCTGATCCGGCGTTTCACTGCGTGAGAAATAATCCTCAACTTGCGAGATCCAGGTCTCCGAATGTGTGGCAGAAATATGTGTCGATTTCGGGTATAGGTACCCTTTGGTTGAAGGTCTTTCGAGCTTTTCCTAGGAGTATGGCAAGGGTTACTGCATCGTCGTCGCGCCTGGTAGCCTGCTTTATTAGAAGCTTGTGATTTGGTTTTTGATGCAACAAGGCAAGAAAAAAATTTATTACTTGTTGGTACCAAAAAAGAAAGTAGTCAATTCAGTCGCATGGGTTGCTATAAGGGCTCGATGTCATTATGTTAATAAAAAATGGTTTGGTGGTATGTTAACGAATTGGTCCACTACAGAACCGAGACTTCATAAGTTTAGGAACTTTAAAACAGAACTAAGGACATGGAAATTCAACTGTATTCCAAAACGAGATACAACTATCTTGAAACAAATAGTTTCACATAGGGATTTGATCGAAAAGAATCGATATGGTATACATAGATTAGGTTTTTATTTTAATCCGTGTTTTCTTATATCATTTATATTAAATATATTATATATGAATATTTATATATGAATATTATATATGAAATGAAAAAAAGATATGTTCCAGATGTATCGTTACTTGCTAATCTAATCATTTTGGTTCCAATGTATCTTGTTAGAAATCTCAAAATAAAGGGATATGGCGAAATTTGTAGACGCTATGAACTTAAATTGGATTGAGCCTTGGTATGGAAACCTACGAAATGATCACTTTCAAATTCAGGAAAACCCTAGAATTAATAAAAATAGGCAATCCAGAGCCAAATCCTGATTTGTGAAGAAGAAGAAAAAACAGGAGCTTATCCACAAGATCAAGCAAACAATAAAAAAAAGAATAGGTACAAAGACTCAATGGAAGATGTTCTAAAAAAATAGAGTTGACGATATTTGACTGGTATAATCAATAAAAATTGGCCAGTGAAGCCCAGAGTTCCAGAATGTGAGTCGCCATAGGGTGTCGCATCTGGACAGTCTTTGTTAACAGGTGGTGCGCCACCTCCATACTACGTTGCAACGGGGTGCGTCGGAAGTCACCTGAACCCAATGCAGCGGCCGACCAAAACGAGAATCGATAGGTCAAAACGCCGTTGTGAGTCGAAATTGGTCAGGCGCCTCTCTTCAAGGCGCAAGCAACGCTGTTTTTTTCCTAGGATGTGACCTGGTATCGTCTGCCTCGATCAATCGAGGTGAAACCCGCTTCGTGTGAAGAGTGACGAAAATGGAGCCATGCGGAGGCATGACACCTCCGAATGAAGCAGGTGGAATGCGGCAACTGCGGTGTGCGGTGCGTCACCTTTGTGCAAGGTTCCTGTTTGCGCGTTCACCGGATCAGTCAGCAGCAGAAAACTGACAGTAGCAGTTTCTTGCAATGTTGGGTGGACGTAGCTCCGTCAAACAAGATGAAGCAGCGCACAAGGCATCTCGTCCGCCGAATTCGGTACAAACGTCTGCGCCTCCAATGGAAGATTTGTCGTGCGTAGGGCGTCAGGCGCAAACGAACAGTGCACGCCCCCTCAAAAAACGAGTCGGTCGGACGTGTTTCCGTCTAGCGATGATCCTGGAGTGTGCATCTTCTCTGTTCGAGAGGAATCGGGCAATAAAGTGGGCGCACCCGCAGTGCACACCTCCTCTCCGCGCCAGCTCCTACGCTCATTCGAGTGAGATGTCCCAAGAAAATCCAAGGAGGCAGAGGCATATCGGACCAATTGATAAAGACCAGAGGACTGATTTCTTATATTGATATAAGAAAGTAACTAGAAATACAGCATAACAGAGGTAGAAGAATAAGAAAATCAGGAGTGATCCCGCCCAAGCCTTAAACGGCTGATCTGCCCCCCAAGCAGCCCACTAAGTTCCTTCCATCTCGATACCTCCTCTCTCAACCACATCCCTTTATTTATAACTAAACCCCTCCCATATCAACTAATAATATTCCCAAGATATTCTGTAGGGCCCAAGGGCATATTCCATATATTCTCCCAGCATATTCTCTTTATTCCAACTCTCTCTTCTAACCTCATTAGGTGGCATACCTAGTATCTATCATAATCAGTTCTTCTCCTCATTCCAAATCATAATATTTGATTTCTTCTTCATCAAACTCAGATTCTTCAATCATTGGCACCAACATGGCTATATTTTTCCCTTTTCTGAAACTCTATCACTTGTTGCATCACCATTTTTTTACTCTATCGCTTAACGTATGTTCCGGGCTCTCCAACTCCTAATGCCCTATATAGAATTTCCCAAGTCGAAGTGTAAACATCCTCAAACACTAAGACATCTCCAGCAACATGATCTTCATCCTCTAGCTCTCCAACAATCCGCTCATTACAATCATCAATGTCATTGAGTGAATAGGGTCAATCTCATTCCTAATATCATATCTTTACTTGAGCGCTTGGTTATATTTCACAAAAAACAAGCTTTCAAACCTTTTATGTTCAAGCCCACTTCACTTCTTAGAATAAATCTACAATATCGATATAATATAAGCCTTAGTATCGGTTATTTTAACATTAACAAAATAAAAAAGTGATAAAAAATGCTACTTACATGCTCAAAAACACTCCAGTTTCATTCGCATCCCGAAAATCTACATGTCAAGCTCAAAAATCTTAAATGTCCCTTTTTTGCAAATTTTGAGTGGAAATACATTCCTCACCAATGAGCTATAAATCCAAAGATCGTGTAAGCAAATTACTCTGATTTAAAGCCAAGAAAAAAAACTGCAAGATAGTAGTATTCTTCTCACCAGGTGCAAGAATGTTCCTTTGTGATATTGCAGATTCGTCTCCAAAAAAATCCACAGGCACTATTATAAATTGGCAGCCCAAGTAAAATTTTTGGTTGCACACCCCAACTAGGAACCAATCTCTTGATGCAATCATACATCCCATTTGTGACTTCTCGATCATACTCTAAATCTGGGTTGCCATAATAGAATTGTGGGTTTTAAAAATGTCCCGCTACATGCAATGGCCGATGGAGTTGACAATTCCATCTATTATCAATGATTGAAAACACCTCTTTGTATTTGATGTTATCAATGATTGAAAACACCTCGTATTTGCTTTCATCGCTAAAACACTTCATGATGGACTATTTTGCCTTGTCCATTGGCCTAATAAACATAAACCCATTGCAGGCTTTCTTTCACCATCAACAAGACAAAGCACACAAACTAGAGGGCGCATGGTTTTAATGGTGTAATCATGTGACTAGAATGGAAGACATGATTGAAATTTTCATTGCTTCCTTGCCCTTGGCGACAACTTGTTTTACCCGCTCCTCGGAGGTAAACATTCTTCGAAGATTTTCTTTTTCCTGTTGAAGTATTTCCAATGCGAAAAAAGATGCGGCAAATCTTGTGACTGCATGCCTCGCCAACTCCTCCATGTCTCCATGTTTGTGAAGTGCCTCAACAAACTCAAAGTGCTAGAATGGCTATAAATGAAGCCAATAAATAAAATTCCCCTTTTAATAGTCTGCCTTATCAATGGAATTTTCCCGATGTCTTATAATCAAATCCAAGCAATGAGTACAAGGAGACCAATAAAGGTGTGGTCTTTTCTCTTCCAATAATTTGTCTGCCAAAACATAATTACTCATACTGCAATTATGTCACGACCCGTTCTCGGGGCCCGTGCCGTGACTACCCCAAGCCCGTCTTCCATAGGCCAGGGGCTGGCGACTAGCACCAAGGCGTAAATCCCGGTAAAAAGGGAAGGCATTGCCTTTGTAAAGTAAACAAGCACCACAGAGTAAGCAAGCGGAAGAAATAAACACTAAGTAAAAACTGGTACAACAGTAAGTGCGGAAGTAAGTGGGCCAGAATACAAACCCAAACTGAAAGTAAAGTACAACTCGAAAGGAAAACAACAACTGAAAAAGTAAAGCCGCAACGTCGAGCCATCCACTGGAAGTCCCACCTGAAGGGTGGGTACAGATAGCCTCCACTGCTCCTCGGGTCCAGCCGACCGCTCCGAGTACGTCCCGCCCAGTGGTCCACCTCCAGGTACCGTCCTGCTCCGCAAGCCTCTACCACGATCAGCGTTGTTCGTCGTCTGCAACCAACACAACGTAGTGCGGGTATAGCCCGTGCAGGGGTGAGTATAAGCTACTCAGTAGGGACCCCGAGACCCCCGAAAGTCTCCCAGAATCCACAAAAGGATAATCCACAAAGGAAAGATAAAATCACGAAGTAACATCCGACACTGCTTAGGTATATGCCCATACATATACCTAAGTCATCAATTCTCGCTCGGCTCCAACATCCGAGCTCAAGTACAACTCAGTCCACACAGGAAAGCAAAACGTAAATCCACATAGGATAGCACAACACAATCCACAAAGGAAAGCAAACGTAAATCCACACAGGATAGCACAACACAATCCACAAAGGAAAGCAAAACAGGATTCAGCTCACACAGGAATACTACTTCGTAAGACGATAGAGATGATCAGATGTAGCCATTGATTCATCTAAGTCGTCGGACCCACAAAGGATCGGTAGGTACTAACCCCCGCAATAACTCACACAGGATCGATCAAGAAGTGAAGACCATAGCTATTGGGTAACTCCTTCCCTATCAAGTACAGTGAGTATGCCGCTACAACCGAGCGCTTCCCTCTAACCTTGGACTGCTGTAGTACTCCACCTATCGAGTACTGTGGGTCTGCTGCTACAACCAAGCGCTTCTCACCATGGGTCTGCCGCTACAACCAAGCGCTCTCCCTCATAGCCCCTAGAGGTACTCCTTCTGTTGAGTACCACGGGTCAGCCGCTACAACCAAGCGCTCCTCCGTCATGGGTCTGCCGCTACAACCAAGCGCTCCTCCGTACTGCTACAACCAAGCGCTCCTCCGTCGTGGGTCTACCGCTACAACCAAGCGCTCCCCCGTGCTGCTACAACCAAGCGCTCCTCCGTCGTGGGTCTGCTGCTACAACCAAGCGCTTCCCACTGGGTTATCCGTAACACACTGAGTCGTTCGATCAGCAGTCATCAAGTCTCAACCGGCTCTAGGGTTTCTGCACACAGCATGCTCGTTCCGGGAGGGTCCACTCCACGAGTCAAGAGGTCGATGCATCAACTGACATGTAGTCCGGAGTTGATGTATCCCAAAAGTACCGTAGTGGTCACTACCGAACCCACAGAAGATTCCCGTACTATTTTCATTGTCGTCGCAGACGCAGCCAGCTCTAGGGTTCCCGCACACAGCAAGCTCGCTCGGGAGGGTCCGCTCCACGAGCCGAGGGGCTGATACATCAACTGACACATAGTCCAGAGTTGATGTATTCAAAAGTTCCGTATCGCCAACAGGAACTCAACGTCGCAGACGGCGCGTCAAACGGACGCTCGGTCTGAGAGTTATTGACTTTTTCGTCCCAGGGCCCCGGTTGGTTTTTAAGGCAAAACCAACCCGACCGTACTCCAACTGCGTCCAAACCTCGGGCGGAGTAAGCCAAAAGATGCGTCTCACTTAGAGGAATCCACCAAAGCCGACAGCACGTCAATCGGACGTCCGAAGCTCAAGATATTAGTGTTTCCGCTCCGAGGGCCCGGTTGGTTTCGTGTACGAACCAACCCGGCCGAACTCAAAGTATTCTGAAACCTTGAGTGTGATATACCGAAACGACCGTCTTGATCCAAGGATCGCATCGCCGCTGACGGCGCGTCGTTCGGAGGCCCGTAGCTCAAGTAATGAGCAAAAGACCGAAAAGGTCCGGAAACGGAGGGTCTGGGCCCGGACCGACCCGGCCCGACCCCCCCTTGGGTCGGCCCGAACCGGGTCGACCCGACCCGGGTCCGACCCGGTTGGGTGCAACCCGGCCCGGCCCGGCGGCCCGGCTCGGCCTGGGCGCGACCCGGCCCGGCGGGTCGGCCCGGCTCGGCTCGGCCGAGCAGAGGAACTGCGGGGCGCGCTGCCCCCGCGGGATGAGGTGTCGCGGCCCCGCGTGGGGCCGCGCTTGGTCAGCGGACGCGGCAAATGCCGCGTCCCGTGTGTCGCCGGACCCGCGCGGTCGCGGGTCTGGTCGAGCGCCGCCGGTGGATTCCGCGGGCCACCGGAGTTGCTCTGGTGGTCCGATTCCATTTTCGTCGTCGCCATAGCTCCTCCCGGGTCCCATTCTTCACTGTCAGGCCCTCAAATCGCCATTGCGGCCCTGTTTGTCATCGTCCGCCGTTTCGCGCACCAAGAACGAAAAAGTGCGGTGGGTTCGGACTTGTTCGTTAATCCGCACCCACCGCGTTAGCGGTTTTAAAAAAAAGTTACACAACAAAAGTTTAACAAACGTCGCGGGTATAAATCACAAAGATTTTTAAGAATCAAACTCCTACCTCGTCGAAGTCGTCGAACGTGCGTTCTTCGCGGAATTGACCGTCGCGGTAGGAGGTGATCGTCGTGTCGCGGAAGGGCGTCGCGTCGTCGCGGAAGGGCGTCGCGTCGACGATCTCCGAGGGGTAAAGAAAACACACGGATTTAATTTACATGAATTAAATCCATGTCAAGTATAAAATCCACAAAGGAATTTAAAAGATTCGTAAACTCCTACCTCAAACGGATGTTCGAAGATTTGTCGCGGGGAAAGAACGTCGCAGACGAAGCGTCGGCGTCGCGTCGATCTCCGGGGGTCGGGCGTTCTTCGTCGCCCTTCGTCGGAGGCCGGCGTTCTTCGCGTTCTTCGCGTTCTTCGCGAAGGAGGATGAAGGACTTAAGGTTTCTGTCAAATCCTCTCAACGAACAACACTCAAGAAGAAAAGTGTTGGTCTTATTTTATTACATGCCAACAAACGAAAAACAGGTTAAGAAACGAACAAATTAATTCTTAGAATTAATTCAACGGATTAACCGCCCAATTAAAAAGAGCGTTTAATAGATTAAAAAACGTCTCAGTTGACTTTCATTTAAAAAGACTTTTCACGGGTGCGTTACTTAGCGGAAAAGAAACGGTGGGACTCGTGCGGGCCCCACCTCACAAATATCCTACCAAGAGGGTAGGATATTTTGGGTTCCACTTCAGCTTAGCTTAAATAGCTTTAAGTGGCTTTAAGTGAAATAAAAATAAAGTTGTCGCACCACTTTAACCCCAAAAATTTAAAAAGCACACCCAAACAAACGCAACTCCGGAAGAGGCGTTTCTAAGCAAATACCGGCGCTGCGATTCCATCGGTGCCCTCGGAATTCGATTCCGAGCACCGGTCCAAAAGTTAGAAAAACCCGCTCGTTCGTTCACTGAACGTACCCGAGCCAAACTTCGGAAAATGATTCCGGGCACACCGGGCCTCGGAATCAGGTGCCGTCAGAAACTGCGTTCTTGTAAAATTCCAAAGAAAATTAAGAAAAAAATTTCTTTGAAATTTACGGGTCTTTACAAATTAGACCAATTATAGTAACACCTGAGATTTAATTATAGTAAGTTTTTCTTTCTAAAGAAACCATAGCATAATGCGCATAGCTTCATTCAAGAATGTGATTAAAACTTAAATTCCCAAATTTTATAATTTGAATTTGAATAAATGAATTTCATTTTTGAATTCAACATGTCAAAATTAGTTTAGGATGAATTCTTAAGATTTTTCAGAAATAGTTGACTTATGGGTGAATAGTGAAAAACACTAATTTTACAAAAACTTTTATAACATTATAATGATTTAATAATAACTTGGAATGTTTATGAAACCTTTTTGCTAGAACAAATATATATTTATAAAATAATATAATGCAACTAAAAATATAATGTTGAATTTAGAAATATATGTTTAACATTTTGAAAAATAAAAATACAAAGTTGAATTTAGAAATATATGTTTAACATTTTGAAAATCTAAGTAGAGTTTTTGGTCAAATAAAAATTGTTTTTAGTTCTTTTCTCTTAATCACGTATTTACAAAGTTCCTTTCGGTTTTGGTTTGGTTTGAAAGACAAATAAGTCTCCTTTGATTTAACATAATCCAATTAATCTCATTGAACATTATACTTTATTTTTATTTTGGTGTAAAATCATTTTTATGTTTAAAACTGTAGTTGGCGAATTCCCCTTACCTCAATGTGAGGCGGAGATATTCTTTTATAGATGAGTAAAAATAATTACGAGGGATATTCTGATGTGGGACTTGGAAATACTCATTATACTAAAATGGGGTCCAACACTCCCCCTCAAGCTGGACATGCCCGGCATGGACTGAGAATCCCACAAAGAAAAAAGACGACATCGAACAAGGCCATCCATACTCCCCCTCAAGCTGGGTCGTGGAGGCTGTGAATACCCAGCTTGGTAGTGAGAAAGTCCAGGCGAGCCTGGGAGGCCTTTTGTGAAGATGTCGGCAAGCTTATTCGTTGTCGAAATATGGCCAAAACTGATATGATGTTGTTCCAGATGGTGGCGAACAAAGTGGCAGTCCACCTCGATATGCTTCGTCCGTTTATGGAAGACGGGATTCGATGCAATCTTCGTGACTGTCTGATTGTCACACCAGATATGAGCAGATGTCTGCGCTAGGAAACCAAACTCATGGAAGAGATGACGAAACCAGAGGATCTCAGTGGTGACCGTGGCTATAGCGCGGTATTCTGACTCTGCACTAGATCTGGAGACAACAGTCTGCTTCTTGTTGCGCCATGAGATGAGGTTACCGGCTAAAATCACGACAAATCCAGAAGTAGACTTGCGAGTAACAAGACAACCTGCATAGTCCACATCACAGAAGACCTCTACATCCAAATGAGCATTATGGGAAGACCGAAGGCCACGGTCTTTTTTTAAATATTTGGCAATGTAGAGGACAACATCCCACTGAGATCTAGTTGGATGCTCCATGAACATGTTCACTTTGCTAACGGTGCAGGCAATGTCTAGTCGTGTCATGGTGAGGTAGTTTAGTTTGCCCACCAGATGACAATAGCTCTTTGGGTGAGGAAAAGGTGCCGAGTCGGTATGGAGAGAGCATTCCCCAGGCTCAAGAGGAGTGTCCAGTGCAGTCGCCTGGCTCAACACTGCATCTTGTAAGATATCAAGGGCATATTTTCGTTGGTGTGCGTGTTGCCCCCTGTAACCCCCAATGAGCTCACCGCGGAGCTTGACCCACGAAATTTATGGCCTGGTGTGCAGTATGGGCCGGAAACATTCGGCCCGACAACATCCAGAACAAATCAGGTTACCCCAAACCAACAAAACCTAGGGTTGTCAGGAAGGATAAATAATAATTTCATATGATGGGATTATCCGGAATACTGAAAGGACTGAAAATCCATGAAATGTCTATGTCAGGTATCGATGTTATAAAAATTAATTCTTCAATTTTGAAAGGTATGTGATACCGAATGTATATTTTACAGTGTTGTAAATATACAGAAGTTCAAAATCAAAGGAAGAACTAACTGAGCTTGTAATTTATATTCGGGAGATGTAGTAAACAATTGTTAAATCAATGATTTGAATGCAAATGAGTTGTTATGAACAAGTATGAGATGATTAAATGTATACACATGGTTTATGATTCATCAATTTCTATAACATGTTTTGAGAAGAATATATGGATAAAAATGTTTTTTCCAGGATAAAAGTGTTTATCCAAATATTTGTTAAAATATGCAGGAATGTTTTCCTGACACCATCGGTGGTATATTTTAATAAAGTCTTCTTTTCAAATGAAAATGTTTCAAACACATCGAATACCATATATGATATGGAAACAATGGTTTATTTGTTAAATATTCCTACTAAAAGGAAATAAATGTTATTTCCTAACACAAAAGGGTTTGTGTATCATTACGAGATATTCTGAAAAGAATATTATGTCTAAGACGCTAGTGGGAGCATATTTGAACTTAAGATTAAAGTGTTTTTCACTCAATATCCTAAGAGTTTAGAATGTGTAATGATAAAGAAAAATATAAAGAGTTACATTTAGTTATCATGAAAAATAAAAAACGCTATTTCTTGAAGGATTATATCAATAATAGTGAAAATTGAATTACAATTGATATTCTAAAAGACTTTAGGGTATGGCTGTAAAAAAAATGTAAAGAGTTACATTAGTTACTGTAACAAAGTGGTTTCCATTTTATCCTGAAAAAGTTTAGGAGGACCAATTAACAATAATATAAGTAGTTGCATTATTTGAAGGAAAAAGTTTGATGGGATGGTGTTCCAATGATGCTGATGATGAACATAGAAAGAGTTCAAAGTGGACAACATTTGATGTTGTGAAGTTAAGAAGTCAGAATATATTCAACAAGTTGAATAGTTTCAAATATAATTCCTAAATATCACCATTATTCAAACTGGCTTTCTTCATAGATGTCTCTCACTAAAGAGTTTATGGGAGGGTTTTATCAGATGGTCACATAGAGATGTGATAAGGATTACATATAATGTAATATGTTAACAAAATCAAGAAAGTGTAGCAACCATAAGGATGATTTGGCAGTTTATCATATAAGATATGATAAACCGGTGCTTATGTTGGTTTTGCAAAATATTCTTAAAAGTTTAAGAATATTAAAATATATCAAATTGAAAGGCAACCACCATTTTATTATTCTTTCATGTTGGCTACATAAATTTATATATAGATATACATTTCATGAAGTGCAATAATAATTGATCAGTCAAAGTATGACTTTGAGTTTATCTCCAACCGATGTTCGTCATGGAGAATTATAGGCTATGACGAAATGTTAAGGTTAGCTTGAGTGGGATTCTTGTATAGAGATACAAATATGCTCATGAGGCGCAAGACAAAGAATAGGATTATTTGTGTGCGTTGGATGACTTACTAAGCATACCACATGGAGTGTCATACAGATGTCTTTGGTATACTAGGGGTGCATGGATCATATTTCGATCACCATTATTTGAGGTTGGCGAGATACCTAGCATGAGAACCTTCAAACTTTGATACCATACTTACGCAAGTCTACATACGGGGGTGGTTAGGTATGTTGCTAATCATGTTGTCAGTTGGAGCTTAATCAAGATGAGATTTGTCTTCTCATATAACGAATATGACATCTAGGCCCTCGATTGAGAGACTGTGGGAGTGTGCTGCCGCACCAAGATATTATATATTTATCCAGATAAAGGACATGTGATGTGCTTATCCAAAAGGATGAATGACATGTGATGTATTTATCGATCAAGTGAATATATACTTTGAGAAACGAGAACAGATGAGTTGGCTATATAGGATTGACATGCTCCGTGTCCCATAGTCACTCGATGTCTGGACAAAGGGAAAATATGAGAATGCACGTTTGCAAATGATGCAAACTGGTGGGCATGCCCCCTTCCCAGCACATGCCCCCTGTTGATAGAATCTTTTTAGAAAGACTAAACTCCCCATTCTAGAATACACCAGCCAGTCACTGCTGTGGCACGGGACCTTTCAGTTACACAACCGGGTTCTTGGTCTTCTAGCCCAAACCACTTTATCTGCCTCCAAACTTCCACACTTAAACAAATAACAGTCATTATGTGCAGAAATAAAATGTTTTGTGCATCTCACAAAGCAAGTTCTATCCTTGTACAAATATTCTGTGTAAATGTCCAGTGGACTTTCTCTCATGGAGTTTTCAACAGGTATATCAAGTGTCACAATCCTTAGCATTCATTGTAAAGACCCGGAATTTCCGGGGAATTTTTTTTCTTAAATACATGGAAATTTTACGAGTCCGCGAAAATTTACGGCGCTTGATTCTGAGGCCCGGTGTGCCCGGAATCAATTTTTGAAGTTTTGTTCTGGTACGTTCAGTAAACGTACGAGCGAGATTTTACAACTTTTGAACCGGTGCTCGGAATTGAAATCTGAGGGCACTGTTGAACTCGCAGCGCCGGTATTCGCTTAAGAAGACTTTCACCTCGACGGCTCGGGAATGGAAGTTAGTTTTTGAAGTTTTTTAAGAATAAAGTTAAATAAAAATAAGTGTAGCTTATTTTTATTTTGACGGTTAAAATCTCCAAGGGGAGGTTGGAGCTGGGGGCCACCACACCCTAACCACCCATGGGAGGTTATGGTGGTGGGGCCCACCCGAGCATAACCTCCCTTGGGAGGATAATTAAGGTGGGGACCACCCGGGAGATGAAACCCTTGGAACCTCCCATTTATGTGGGATGAAACTCTCCACCTTCCCCCATTAATTTAATGTGTCAACCCTCACAATTAATTAATGGAACTCTTTCATTTAATTAATTGGCACCTTTTGAATTCTTTTGAATTCATGCCAACAATTAAATAATAGACAAATCTATTATTTTACTTTGGTTGGCATCTATTCATTTGGTGGAGTTTTGAGAGAGAATTTGGAGAACCCTTGGAGAATTATCTCTCAACGAAGAACGCGAAGAACGCCTCTTCATCCTCCACCGAAGAACGGCGAACTCTTTCTTCGATCTTCGACCGAGCCAAAAGAGAAGGAGCCGACCGCGAAGAACGCCGACGACGCTTCTTCCTCGGTCTCCTACCCCGGACGCTTCCCGACGTCGACGGAACGACGTCCGCCTTTCCGCGACTTCGTCAACAATTATCGCCATACGAGGTAGGGGATTGGATTTTGAGTATATGATTAGATTCCCAAGTTCTATTTAAAAGCAAATAACGCGGATGTTTTCTTTTGCGGGTTGGGAATAATCTTTGCGGGAGGTTAGGGTTTGATGATCTTCTTTTAAGTTCTTGTTGAGCCGCCTGTTACCGCTTTAATGCGGAGGGTGCGGGCCAAACTAACATGGCCCGACCCCTCCGTCGTTCTTCTTGAATGGTGTATTCATCACGATGGAAGGTGGCGGCTTTGCGTTGCGGTGACGAATGGAGAACCCCATTTGATCCACCAAGAAACCTCTTCGATGTGCCTCCAAAACGAGCTAAGGAGCTCCCCCAACCTCTGAAAAACTGGAAATCCCGCATGAGGCACGAGTGGGAGGAAGAACGGGGGAAAGATGGGAAATCCCGAGTGGTCCGGGACTTAAAAGCCTAATTTTAAGTGGCTGCACGGCTTGGCCGCACGGTTTGTCAAACCGTGCGCCAACCGTGCGGTTGCTACTGTCACACCCAGAGACTTCGCACGGCATGGCCGCACGGTTTGTCAAACCGTGCGCCAACCGTGCGGTTGCTACTATCTCACCCAGAGACTTCGCACGGCCCGGCCGCACGGTTTGTTTAGACCATGCGCAAACCATGTGCCCCTGCACAAACATCTATAACTTGGCACTGGGCGTCAGTTTGACGAACCGTCAGCGGCGCTGGAATCCTTGGAGCGAGACGGTGCCTTGAGTATACTCCACTAGAGATTTGGGTTGAGATGGAGTATGATCAGGTTGGATCGATCACGAATCCAACTGGACCCTGAAACGAAAATGTCAATAACTCACAAACCGGACGTCCGATTGACGCGCCGTTTGTTGCGTTGAGATCCCTATGACGAGGCGGACCTTTGAGATACTTTTGCGTGGGATTTCGTGACAGTTGAAGTGTCGACCCATAGCTCGTGGAGCAGATCCTCCCGGAGATGAGCGAGCGGAGTATGGAGACCTAGTAGCTGGCTGAGACCTGACGACTGCTGACCTTTCGACTCCGAGTGTTTCGACTAGCCCAGTAGGAGAGCGCCTCTGTGTGAGCGCGGCAGACCCACAATGGGGAGCCCTTCTGTGTGACGCAGCAAACCCACAGTACTCGACAGGAGGAGTACCACAACCGTCCAGAAAAGTGGGAAGCGCCTCTGTGTGACGCGGCAGACCCACAGTACTCGATAGAGGAGTACACCATCAGCTGAGGTTCCGACAGTGTGACTGGGGTTGTTACTTGATACTACCCCCTAGAATAAAATCCTGGTTTGAGCTGAGTCAATGACTTTTGTGTTTACCTCATGATTGAAATGGGTTACTAGATAACTTAGGTATATGTATGGGCATATACCTAAGTAAGGGTTATCCGTTGTTTCTTTACTTTGTGGTTATCCTTGTTGGATATTGTGAGACTTTGAAGGTCTCGAGGCCCCTACTGAGTATCGTTATACTCACCCCTGCACGGGCTATGCCTGCACCTCGTTGTGTTTGATGCAGATGACGGACAGCGCTGACGGAGGCCGAGAACGCCAGGACTGGACGGTACCTGAAGGTGGACCTTACGACGAGTCGGTACACAGAGGAGTCTGACGGACGTGGAGTGCTGAGGTGGTCATCTGTACCTACCCTTCAGGTAGGAACCCCGGAGGACGATCCAAGAGCTGCTCTTTACCTTTCAGTTGTTTGTCCCTTTTTCAGTTGTACTTGTACTTTACAGTTGAGCTTGTATTTCCGGCCCCTTTTACTTTCCAGCACACATTTTGTATACAGCTTTTGCTTAGTGTTTTGCTTCCAGTTGTGTGCTCTGATTGTGTGTGTTTACTTTTATAAAGACAATGACTTCCCAGCTTAGGGATTTACGCCTTAGTCGCCAGCCCCTGGCCTATGGAAGTCGGACTTGGGGTAGTCACGGCACGGATCCCGAGGACGGGTCGTGACATTCATCCTCTTCAAGACTAACTCAATAATACTTTCTCTTTCTCATTTATGATGTTTTGATATTTTAATTTATATATTTCATGATGCATCCACAACAAATACAATATTCCATGGCATATGTTTCAACCTACCATCAACTATGGCATGGGCTCTTTATTTATTGGTGATATTTCTCGCAGGACTGAGAACTCAATCCTTCGGTATGTATATTGATATGAAGAAGCAGAATTACAGAGGAGGGAAGGAGGAGAGAGAGAGAGAGAGAGAGAGAGAGAGAGAGAGAGAGAGAGAGAGAGAGAGAGAGAGAGAGAGAGAGAGAGCGAGAGAGAATTCTGAGGAGCCCCTATGGTACTCCTGCCCAAGCATAAGCCGAACTGAATAACAGAAAAAGATCCCTCCCACACACACACAGCACACCCCAAGGCTCTTTGAAACAGTCAGCCGAGCCCCCTCACCACGTGGCCTGACCACCTGATCCCCCTGCCTGGACTGATTTGCCCTTTCTAGAATAGACCATCCATTCCCCTGGACGGTCCCGGGCACTATTACTGGTAGCGTTGAGACAAAACCGATCTTGGTTATGGTCGCTGGGTCTCATCCCCTTCCAGATCGAGGGGTAAAATGGGAGGAACGTCGTGGTGCTCCAACGCATGTTTGAGCTGAGAAACATGAAATACAGGGGTGAATGTGGGATGTCTGGGGCAGATCCAACTGATAAGCAATCGGGCTAATCTGTTTTAAAATAGTAAACGGCACAAAAAATTATGGAGATAACTTTTGATTGATTCCTCGAGCCAAAGAATGCTGCTTGGGCGGCCGAAGTCTAACATAGACTTGCTCCCCAACAAAAAGAGTGGTCGGGTGTCTGTGCTTGTCAGTCTGATGGCACATGATATCCTAAGCACAAGCCAAATGATGTTTGAGCTGTTTCAAGGCCTCATCCTGGTCTAACAAGGCGTTGGCAATAGCCTCGACCAAAATTTCGGACAAAAGACGGCTGAAAATTGTTGGTGGCTAGCGGTCATAGACCACTTCAAATAGAGTTGTTTTAATTGATGGATGTCAAGTAGTGTTGTGGGAAATTTTGCCCATGGTATCCAATCTGACTAGTTTTTGGGCTGCTCCCCCATAAAGCAGTGTAAATACGTTTCGAGGCAACGATTAACAACCTCGGTTTGGCAATCCGTCTATGGATGGTAGGAAGAACTAATACGCAACTTGGTTACTTGTAGCCAAAACAATTCCGTCCAAAAATGACCGAGGAAAACTAGGTCCGATCACTAACAATGAAACAAGGCATGCCATGTAAGCGGACTACCTCCTCGAGAAAAACGTTTTCCGCCTTTGTTGTTGTGTAAGGGGGTTTCGATGGTAGGAAATGAGCATATTTTGAGTCGTTCCGCCACCACAAAAATGACGTTATACCCCCTTGACCAGGGTAGCCCGGTGATAAAATCCATAGATAAGTCGATCCACAGTGTTTGGGGAATCTCCCAAGGTTGTAATAGCCCTGTCGGGGCTAACGTAGAGTACTTGTTGTCTTGGCAAACTGAACATTGATGAACGAATTTTTGCACCGGCTGTTTCATGCTAGTCCAATATACATTAGCAACAAAGTTCATATAGGTACGATATAAGCCGGTATGGCCCCCCCTGAGGGGGCGTATGGTACTCCGACAACCACGGAATCAAGTGGGAAGAGGCGGACACACCCAAACGTCCCTTGTAATATAAAACTCCAAGGCAATAAGAAAAACCAAGGTAAGAGTCTCGTCCTGCCAGCAAGGCGTGGATAACTTTCTGAAGGTAAGGGTTGGAGACTTCCCGAAGCAGGTCCTAACCGTCCTCCCACACCAGTGCGGATTCAATTAGATGCAAGGAAGATGCATCCTCCGTCAGCACAAAGCATCGGCACCTGAATTTCCACGACCTGACTTGAACTTGACTTCAAAGGTGCAGCCTAATAACCTGACTATCCAATCTTGTTAGTCGGGTGACGTGATGCATTACTGAAGCAAAAATTTAAGGCTATGTTGGTCCGGGTAGACCACAAATTGACAATCAAGCAAATAGGGCCACCAATGTTGAATGGTTAAGACGAGGGCCATGGTCTCCTTCTCGTATGTAGATTTGGCCAGATTTTGAGCTGCTAAAGCTTTGCTGAAAAAAGCAATGGGTCGCCTCTGCTGTATGAGGACGGCTCCAACCCCCCGCCCTAAAGCGTCGCATTCCAGTTAAAATCCTAGGAAAAATCTGAATCTGATGATATCCAAATTTGAGGTTCAGCTTAGAGAAAAATGTAGTTGTAACACCCCAGAATGATAAAGGGTTAAATGACTAAATGAGGACAAAGAACGCTGAAAAAACATGTGTTGGCATGTGAAGACATTCATTAGTCTGATAATCCGTTCAGGCGCGTGGTTGAGCCCCAAGGAGGGGACCACGTGTCTGCGGGTCAACTAGAGTCACCCGGCGGGCCATGAC
Source organism: Viscum album (assembly GCA_963277665.1). Taxonomy (NCBI): domain Eukaryota; kingdom Viridiplantae; phylum Streptophyta; class Magnoliopsida; order Santalales; family Viscaceae; genus Viscum; species Viscum album. The sequence continues at coordinate 1,518,762,793 of OY728161.1, forward strand.
CCAACGGCCATGTTAAGACGGGGTGTCTGTGCTGTCAGTGGGGCCCAGTTGTTACAGTAGCACCATGTAGTTCGTCCAATAACTCTTCAGCCACCGAGATTGAAAAATTATCTGGTATGGTCGCCCGATAATCAACGCACATACGCCAAGAACTATCCTTTTTAACCAACAGCATTGGGCTGGAGTAGGCACTAAAGCTGGGCCGAATTAATCCAACCCGTAACAGTTCCTGCACTTGCTGCTCAAATCTCATATTTTTGAAAATGAGGATACCTGTATGGTCGAACCACCACTTGCCCCTGGCTTGGAACTAAACGGATGGCATGGTCCCACAGGCGAGGAAGGGGAAGCCCAATGGGATTGCTGAATACCGGCTCAAACTGTGTCAACAATTGACTGAGAGTTGTGTGTTGTCCCTCCAGCAAAATGTCACTCCGGATTGTTTTGCCACCCAACGTTAAATGGTGGTTGCCCTTTTGAACATACCCATGTGCTCGGCCCTTTAAGGAGATCGTCGTTTGATTGAGAGAAGTTGCCCCCTAAAGATAATATTCGAGACCACCTTCCACAAATTTCATAAACATCGTTCGCCAATTTGTTTGCACATCCCCAAGAGTGCATAACCATGCAACGCAAAGTATAAGATCCAAGTTGTCGAGGCCTAAGACTTGAACGTCTACCTGGTAAGCATATTCGCCAAGTCATGCTCATCAATAACACCCCCGCCCCAAGACCATAGTTGACGGTCATCGCCCAACTTGATGCGCATCTTATGGGAAGCATGTGCAACCAATCTAAGGAGTTGAATCAATTTGGGCGAGATAAAATTATGAGACCCCTAGAGAGCTCCCCCCCCCTCCCAAAGAGAGCTCCCCCCCCCCTCCCAAAGAGAGCTCAACTTTCATAGAAGATGTTTGGCAGCTGTGTGACTCCTAGGCAGCAATACCAAGTGTAAGATATTGATACTTGACCATTTGGCATTCGGCTTCCTCCAAGACTTCCGGGGCCAAAGGATTAACTGGTTCAGGTTCCCAATCGTCAGTATCAGTATCTTCCTCCCACAAAAATAAGGACCCGAAGCTTCGAATCAATGCATCGATGTGGGGGTGATACGGTAAGCTAAAACGAAAACACAACACCTTCCTTCGCAAATCCCATTCCGGACTGGTAAGTGTCGAAGATCCAGCTGGCCCCTTACCCGCCCGAAGCAGGAGCTTAGCAAATAGGCCAGCCGACTGAAATGAAGTCGAATAAGAAGACAATGGCGAAATGTCTCCCCTGAGACCCCCTCCGGAAAAATGCCCCCGCCCCGAAATTGACCAGCCATACCGTGGCGGAGGGCTTGTTTGACATGACGTGCTAGACAAATCTCCTGAAGGCGAGTCTCGAGATAATGAACGTGCATCCACGATCAGATCCCCTCCTGCAGTTCGTGCAAGAAATAGCCAACATATTGTGGTTTTGATTGGCGCCGCAGTAAGGAAGCCAAATATTCGTATTGCTCAATGTAATCTTGGACTGAGTTGCGCTGTTGAACTGTTCCTAATTCTGAATTTCTAAGCTACTAAAGTGTTCGATTAATTCACGCTTGAATAATGGCCAAATTAAATCTCGATAAATTTCAGCCAAGATTGTGAATCAATGGACTGCAGCCCAGTCCATACTGGCCTAGGCAAGTTGAGTCCACAGAGCAGCAAGTGTATAATGAATCTGGAAATAAAGCTCAGAGCACGTGGACCAACCCTAAGGATCCAAACCAGCAAAAAAACGGCAAGTCAGACACGTCGCGCGACCGACATGGGATCAGAGAAGAAAGCAGAGTCATTGGACGCCCCCCCGGCATTCTAGCAACGCGCGCTGGGGAGAGGCGTCGGTTGTAGCGCCTAAGGCTGTTGAAACCATTGGCCATTGTCACGGCAGTGCTGCCCCCTGCCACTTCCGATGCAACCCCTCCACCCCTCCCCCATGCGCGACGGCGATGCCCCCTTGCCAGTCTCGTTCCCACCCTGCAACGCCCTCTTCACACGACGGCCCTCCCTGAGGGAAAAGCCCCACCGCGACGTCCTCCGCTTCCCGTCACCCTCCCGTGAGAGGCCATCTCCAGCGGGCCGCCTTCCGTGCGACGGCTCCTCCATGGTGAATCCCAACGCAACGCCCTTTTTCCCAACAACGCTACATGCAATCTAGATCTGTTGTCATCTCTGTGCGACGCCCCTCCTCTGTCAGTCGTGACGTCGCCTCTCTGCTCGCCCTCCTTCTGGGCCTTCAGCAAAACCAGGCAAGCCACCGCGACACAGACAACCAGGCGGGCGTGCCCTCTCCCACTCTCTCGGTTGCGCTCCACCGCGACACAGCCAGACTAGTGGCGAACTCCCAGCGAGGGCCACCCTCTCCAGATCCAGGCATCGACCCTCTCCTTGCAGACCATCACGCACAGGCAGGTAGCCTCCGCCTCATCCCTCATTGCACCAGGCAGACCAGGCCGAGCACCCCTCCTCTCGTTGCTCGCACACACCTGCTGCGAAATGGATTCTTAGCCTCTATCAAGTTCTCCGCTGCTCCATGCTATTCACCAGCCCTTTGTTGTCAATCAGGATTTAGGGTCCGCTAGTCGAACACCGTTTCACCTCGGCAATCTGGGTCCGCTAGTAGGGCGTCGTATCACCCGGCCTTTTGGGTTCGCTAATCGGGCGCCGTATCACCCGACCTTTTGGATCCGCTAGTCGGGCGCCGTTTCACCTGGTCGTTTTGAGGTCGTTTGTCGGTCGTCGTTTCATCAGACATCTTGAAGCAAGGGTCATCCTCAGTAAGAGGGAGAATGAGAGTTCTACAATGGTCAATTTTTCTTTTGCAGCCATGGGCGGGAGCGCAACTGGTGGAGCGCATCCAGTGGGCAGTGCATTATTGAGAGGGAGCAATCATGATAGTTTATATTTTGTTATGTTTTGTCATGTTATGTAATCAAGCTGGGTATGTTCAGCTTGAGGGGGAGTACTAGAAGTGTCTGCTTTGTTTTTTGCTTTGATTTGTTTTCCTTAATTATATATCCAAGCTAGGTAAACGTAGCTTGAGGGGGAGTGTTAGAGGTTAAGTTGGGTCAAGTCCCACATCGAACTTGAGGCATCGTGTCGTCTTTATTTTTCATTATAAAAAGACACCAAGGCCTCCCTTAAAGAGGCGCCTTGAGTATTCGGTGCACTCTACCATTTCTACAGACACCTTGTTGAAGTTCGACAACAGTTGCAAACTTGGAAAGAGTCTAGTAGTCTCAATGCGGTCGATACAATGTTCGACACCGTCTAGGCACATCTGCATACGGGTCTCGATAACGCAAGCACATAAAAGTTCGCAGATCAGATGGCTGGTCGGACAAAGTGTTAGAGAACTCAATCCTTCGGTATGTATATTGATATGAAGAAACAGAATTACAAAGAGGGAACGAGAAGGGGAGAGATAATTCTCAGGAGCACCCCCCCCCCACCCCGCACAATGTCCCGGACTCTATTAGACATCATATTGGTATTCATAATGACCAGTGTGGACTAGTTTAGCACTATTCTAGCTTTGCAAGTAAGAGGCTAGTTGACCCGTTTGGCACCAATTGTCAGCACAAGGCATTCGCTGGATGTGCAATAGGTCATCAGTATTCTAGACTCTTGAGCCTACGTTTAACAGCACCTTACTGAAAACTGCTTATAGTGCTGGTCACATACGATTAGCAGTTTGAACAAGTTTGTTTTGCTTCTGGAAAATCATTTACACTTAAATCCAGAAGAAAACCACTTAAATAGGTAACAAAAAATCACTTTTTCAATAAGCAATCTGGAAAGACTTGCACAAAAGCACTTAGCAGTAAGTGTCATGTACTATGAGCAGTTTTCAACAAGTTTTGTCAAACAGAACGTAAGACCAAAACCTTGGATTTCAACAAGTTCTGTCAAACAGAAGGTAATACCAAAACCTTGGAGAGTCTGTGAGATGACAAAAATCCTCAAAAATACATTGACAAAATTACCTTCAGAACTCCAGCAGCAGCTAAAATTTGTTGTCCGTGGCAGATTGATGCAACAGGCTTTGATGCATTCATAAACCCCTTAACCAAAGCAACCACTGCCTCGTCCAAGGCCAGATATTCTGGAGATCGGCCACCAGGAATTACTAGAGCATCATAACTAGTAGTATCCAAGCCTTCATAACTAGCTGTTAGAGTGAAATTATGGCCTGGCTTTTCACTGTAAGTTTGATCACCTTCAAAGTCATGGACAGCTGTGAGGCAGGCATCCCCTTTCCCTTTATTGGGACAAACTGCATCAACGTGGCATTCAAGGGCTTGAAGGGACTGAAAAGGAACCAACACTTCATAGTCCTCCATGAAGTCCTGAAATATGAAACCCAGCCAGAGGCTTACAAATTTTGAATCAAGAGTTTGTCGCTTCTCATCCGAGCTTTGAATTTTGAGATGTTAAAATAATAACATGTTCAAAAAGTAAACTCGGTGAGTTGATTTTAGTTACATTTGTTTAAAAAAAATCATAGTGAAAATATTAACTACTTTTCAATTGATCATGACATTAACCAATTCCAAAGGTGGGTGGGTGATTTAAAATCATGAAAATGATTTGACTGCCAACAACTCTTAATAGTAGTCGCAATTTAAAAATGAGAAAGATTGTGCAAGAAAAAAGAGAGAAAGAATGGATTCAGTAATTTCACTTCAACTTTAAGAAAAAGTGATTAGGAGAATAAAAAATAATGGAAGCACAAAATTAGTCATAAAAATAAGCCACGAAATTCAAGAATGCGTGTTAAGAGGATAGATAATAAAAGTCAAACATGAAGTACAATAAATATATAAATAAAACTTGACTTGATAAAACGGCCGTGAAAAAAACAACTGTTATTGTTGTCGGCTAGTATTGAAGGCCCATGAAAAAATTAACTTTTAATATTGTTGGTTAACATTAAAGCCCCAAAAGAAAGGTGTCATGCCACTAAGCATCTAAAACAAGACCAACTGACCAGTGACATGAGGCTTTCAAAGCAAGAATCATCTCTTATCATTTGACAATCCCCATTAAACGCAAATGGAATTCAACATATTATATGTTGGAAATAAACAAAGAAAAGCTGCAGATTTATTTTTTCAATCAACAATGATGCATGATGGAGCTATTATTTCTGATGATGATGTTTGCACTCAAGTTAAACTATGCATAGATTTTTTACATGTATTTGAAAAATTTACTTGATTGTTTTCACATATACACATTCCTGATTCGCCATTAGTTTTACACGTTTAGATGGATATTATAGGTGTTTTTATAAAATGTGTCTTACAAGTATTACATTTCAGTTGTTACAAATATGAAAAAAATGATAAATATTTTGATCATTTATCTAAAATTTAAGGAATTGCAATAATATTAGATCCGAAGAAAAGGGTCTAAAAACGTTTTTGAAAATCATTTTTATTGACAAAGGTCAATTTGATGGTATATTTTATTTTCTTGAACAATTATATAACAAACATAAATCTAATACATGTGTTGATATTAATAGACAAGTCATGCAACCTACATCTTCTTCTCAAGGTAGTGAAGGTATATGGCAATGATAAAAAATAAGCGACTTTATGAATCTTCTAGTGTGAGTACATCCGAACTACAACGATATTTAAACTTACCTCCAATCGATAATGAAGATGACTAACATTTTAAATTGGTGAAACGATTATGAATCGACGTACCCTATACTAACATGAATTGTTCAAGATGTACTTGGTGTTTGTATTTCTTATGCTGCATCTGAATCTATTTTTAATGCAAATAGACAAGTTGTAAGTGATTATCGTACATAATTAACTCCTATTATGGTTGGAGCTCTTATAGTTATGAGAGATCATTCATATACACAAGATCAAGGATGGGAAATTAACCAATTCAATGTCAATGATGAACTCAGCGTGTTGTTAAGCTCAATCGAGGATACACCAAAATCATATTGATTTTTTAATGTATAATGTGTAATGCAGTTTTTTATAATTTAATTTTTTAATGCAATAGATTTTTTCAGTTGCAAGCATTTTTTTTACACGACAAATGTTATATAAAAAAATTAAATTAATTTTTTGTATATAAAATATAATTTTTAATGATATATATTATTTTAATAAAAAATTAAAGGTCGGCCTGATGCAACCTAACGAATCAGGATGGCTCGAGGTCGGGCATGGGCCAAGCTACTACACTATTCAGACCAACCCGACCAAACCTGAACAGTGCAACCCAAAAATTAGGGATAAATCCAGGTCAATCCGTTTTCACATTCGTATCTTTTTTGGCTCAATCCCCCAAACTAAGGGTGTAAATGATATAGTGATATTCACAAGTTACACAAACTTGACTTGAATATAACTCAAATGATCCTCGATTCTTGTATAGTCGAGTTTGAGTTTGAGATACTTAAGTAATATAACAAGCTAAATTCAAGTATTAAAATAATATAATCAAATAGCATGTGAACTGAATTGAGTAATTGATATTTCAATATATAATTTAATTTAAATATGTATTTACTATTTTAAAACTGTTTTAATTATATTTTTTAATTTAATTATATATTACATGTTTTAATATGAATTTTTATTTTTTAATTCATTCCTTTATTAGGCAAACACCCCAATGCTCCCACCCACCAAACCAAGCCTTCCTTGCTTGCTCTCAAGCAACACCGCCCCTTATACATCAAACCCTCATTTTTCTTTCCTTTCACATTGTAGGACTCTGCATCTCTTGATCATCCCCTCGCCATCTTCATCGGTGTTGACCACATCTTACACTATGCATCTTTGTTGGTGTTGATCTCATCATTCTCAATGTGTCTCTCCCATCCCCCACCCCTTCATCTATTGGCACTGATCTTGTTGTCATGCACATGTTGATTTCAGGATTTCCCTCTCATCCCCTCCTCTTCGCGCCAATCTCTCGCACCAAGCATGCCATGTTGATCTCAACATCACCCTCTCATCCCCTCCCCATTTTCCAACGTTCATCAACTCACACCAAGTGTGTTGTGGATCTTCACCCACTTTGCAGACTCATTGTACAATCAAAAAGAACATCGCAATTGGTGACTTTATATCCATCCATCTTTTGCTTTGTGCATATAATTTTCTTTATTCCTGTTCTTGTTATTCTAGTGAGATTTTGGATGTTTATTAACCAGTTTTTGAGGTTCGGTCAATTGTGGTCTCTGTTAATTTTTACAATAAACGAGCCTAATCAAGATATGCTGGAGCTACTTAACTTAAAATTCAAGCCAAACTTCGAGTTTGAAAATTATTACACAACTAAAGATTGAGACAAATTCAGGCTTTTGGGAATTGTAATATATTGGCTCCACTTCATTCACACCCCCACCAAAAACCTTGATTGTCAATCCCAGATCTAGTATATGTTACATCTCGGAATTCGACTTGAGAATGACTTGTACCTGTAATTTGACACCCATTTCAATTCCATTGAATTTGTTGGTGCTCACATTTACCAAATAGTGCCTTTATATGGTTCAATTGAGTACTACAAGAAGTTTGAAGCGAAAACACGAATAACGGATTATCCACGAACAAGGACCCTCAGTGAAAACTGCAAATATCTCGCAAACCGGGTCTTCAGCCGAAAATCCATCAACGTAGCATTGCTTGGGGCAACACATTTCATTTAGTGGTGAAATCTAGTGTCTTCGAGTCTCGATCCCATAGTGAGTTCATTTAGTTATTTATTTTGCTTATTAAAAAGGGAATGATTGCTCTTTCTCCTCCCATTTGCACCCACCGCACTAAGGAGAATGTTATTGGTGAATTCCCCTTACCTCAATGAGAGGTGGAGACGTTCTTTTATAGATGAGTAAAACAAATTACAAGGAGGGTAAGTCCGATGTGGGACTCAGAAATACCCATTAAACTTAAATGGGGTCCAACACTCCCCCTCAAGCTGGACATGCACAGATTGGATTGAATCCCACAAAGAAAAAAAAAAAGATGACAAGACACAAAGACCATCTCATACTCCCCCTCAAACTGGGCCATGGATGTTGTGAATACCCAGTCTGGTAGTGAGAGAGTCAATGCGAGCTCCTGGAAGGTCTTTGGTGAAGATGTCGGCAAGCTGATCTGCCGTCGGAATATGGCCAAAGCTGATATGCTGCTGCTCCAGATGGTGGCGAAGAAAGTGGCAGTCCACCTCGATATGCTTCGTCCGTTCATGGAAGACGGGATTCGAGGCAATCTTTGTGGCTGCCTGATTGTCACACCAGATATGAGCAGAGGCTTGCACCGGGAAGCCGAGCTCATGGAGGAGATGACGAAGCCAGAGGATCTCAGTGGTGACCGTGGCCATGGTGCGGTATTCAGCCTTTGCACTCGATCTGGAGACGACAGTCTACTTCTTACTGCGCCAGGAGATGAGGTTACCGGCGAAGAACACGGCGAATCCCGAAGTAGACTTGCGGGTAGCGAGGCAAGCTGCATAGTCCGCATCACAGAAAGCCTCAACATCCAAATGAGCATGATGTGAGTACTGAAGGCCACGTGCAGGGTCTTTCTTGATGTATTTGGCAATGCGGAGGACAACATCCCACTGAGATATGGTTGGATGCTCCATGAACTGGCTGACTTTGTCAATAGCGCAGGCAATGTCAGGTCGCGTCATGGTGAGGTAGCTAAGTTTACCCACCAGACGTCGATAGCTCTCGGGATGAGGAAATGGTTCTGAGTCGGCATGGAGAGAGTGTTCCCCAGGCTCAAGAGGTCCACTGCAGTTGCTGTGCTCGAACCTGCATCCTGCAAGATATCAAGAGCATATTTGCGTTGGCAGAGAGAGATAGTGTCCTCAGAACGGGAGACCTCGATGCCAAGGAAGTAGGTGAGGGGACCAAGATCTTTGTTGTGAAAGTGGTGGTGAAGATGCGCCTTGAGGTTGGCGATTCCTGTGGAGTCGCTCCCTGTGATGATGATATCATCCATATAGACCACTAATACAGCCAGCAGGGGTCGTTCTGTAAAAACACTGTGTGATCCTTCATACTGCGAGAGAGGCCAAAATCAGTGACAACAGTGTTGAAGCGGTCGAACCAAGCACGAGGAGATTGCTTGAGCCCGTACAGAGAGCGGCGGAGTCGACAGACTTGAGACTCGGTGTCGGAGGCACAAAAGTCGGGTGGCTGTTGCAGATAAACTTCTTCCTCAAGAAAGTCATGGAGGAAGGCATTCTTGACATCCAGCTGATGAAGATGCCAACGATGATGTGCCGCCAAAGAGATAAATAATCGGACGGAGGTCATCTTGGCCACTAGAGAGAATGTATCAAAGTAGTCCACCCCGTAAGTTTGTGCAAAGCCCTTAGCCACAAGGCGGACTTTGAGTCGATGGAGAGTGTCATCGGGATTGAGCCGGACAGTGTAAATTCATTTGCTGCCAACCGCCTGTTTGCCTGCTGGAAGGGGGACAAGATCCCAAGTATGATTTTCTTCCAGAGCCTGCAATTCATCCCGCATTACTACTAGCCACCCTGGGTGAGATTTTGCATCACCAACGGTTCGAGGAATCGATATTGTCTCCAGAGCTGACAGACCCCAGTATAAAGATACAAATAAAGGTGTACTCTGGCACGAACGAGTACCTTTCCGAAGTGCAATGGGCAAGTTGTCCGGTGTCGGGGCAGGAGCATCGGACGAAGCGGGGACGATGGTGTCCTCGGCCGAGACAGGGGGTACAGGCAATGGGCGGCGAGAGTAGACCACACCAAAATGGTGATCAACAGCAGCAGGGGGAGACACTAGTGGAGGGTGGATGATGAGGGGAAGACAATCATCAATGTCAGTGTCTGGATGGGGAGAGAGATGTGAAAAAGGAGAGCTCTCAACGAACGATACGTCAGCAGAGATGATATACCGCCATAGGTCCGGAGAGAAGCATCGATAGCCTCGCTGAGTACGGGAGTAGTCGAGGAATATGCAACGGAGGGATTTAGGAGAGAGTTTGGAGAGACCGGGTCGAGTGTCACGGACATAACAGAGACATCCAAAGACACGCAAGGGAAGGGAGTGAGGAGGGAGAGAGGAGAACAGAGTCCGAAAAGAAGTCTCCCCCTGAAGGATAGAAGAAGGGAGGCGGTTAATGAGGTAGGTAGCAGTCAGGATAGCATCGCACCAAAATTGGAGAGGCACCTTCATGTGAAATAGGAGGGCACGAGCAGTCTCCAGAATATGGCGGTGTTTCCGCTCGGCCACTCCATTCTGCTGCGGTGTATCGGGGCAAGATGTCTGGTGAATGATGCCTTTATCCTTGAGAAACTGCTGAAGGGTGGGGGGTAAATATTCCCGTCCATTGTCGGAGCGGAGACATTTCAGCGAGGTTGAGAATTGAGTATGAATTTCATTGTAGAAGGTCTGAAAGGTAGAACATACTTCAGACCGATCACGAAGAAGGTATAGCCAGGTCATGCGGGAGTAGTCATCAATAAAGGTAATACAATACTGGTACCCGGGCTGGCTAGGAACCCTGCAAGAACCCCATACATCGGAGTGAACAAGGTCGAAAGGATTTGCGGCACGCGGGTCCAAGCGAGGTACATATGTCACCCGATGATGTTTTGCAAATTTGCAGGGTTCACAATGGAATGAAATATTAGGACTAAATTGGGGGCAAATTTTATGTAGGACGGAAGCCTGTGGATGGCCAAGGCGAGACTGGAGGTCAAGGGCACGGGCTGAGGTAGATGGGCAGGCAATAGGGTGTGGGATATCGAGTATGTACACCCCAGCCTGAAGATGACCTCGACCAAGTTCCCGATTCGTCGATCGCTCCTGAAACACAACACCAGAAGATGTAAAAATAGCAGCACAGTTTAAATCTTTGGTGAGTTGGCTGATGGAAAGAAGATTAAACTGGCTGTGAGGAACGTGAGCAACGGAAGACAGACTCATAGATGGGGTCAAAAGGCATGTGCCAAAGCCCACAATGGGGATTGTCGATCCATCAGCAACAGTGATTGGAGAAGCATTGGTCGATGGATGGTAGGTAGTGAACATACCAAAATCACCTGTGAGATGTTGAGACACACCGGAGTCGAGCATCCAGACTGACGGTCGATGAGATAGGCAGGCGGTGGAGCTAGCAGTCTGAGCAATGGTGGCTGGATAAGAGGGCCAATGCTCAGGACGGGGTCGGGAAACCGCTGGAGGCGGACCAAGAGACCGCATCGGATGCAGGAGCCGAGAAGCGTCGGGAGACTGTCCAGTCAAACGTCGTCGGGAGTGCCGCGGGGGGGGGGGGGGCGGGGCTGGATGACCGCATTGGATCCAGAAAACAGGAAAAACCTGGTTGGCGGGAGGAAGCACCGGACTGGTGGGCCGCAGTCGCCTGGAGGGAGTCGCGCCGGGACAGAGGCGGGGCAAGGGGGGTCGCCTGGTAGGAGGACGACCGGAGGCGCCGCGAGGTGAGCGGCCGGCCTGGATCTGCTGCCGGTGGCCGCGGGCAAACCTGGTGCTGGTATGGCCAAAGGAGAGCACCGGCCTAAGGCGCACTCGGCGGAGCGGCTTCGAGCTGGAACGCTAGGGAGCTCCGGCGCTAGTCGGAGGTCGCGGCGGGGAGGCACGGGCAGCGCGAGGTCGAACCAGGAGTCTGCCGGATGCTGGAGGAGCCGGGAGAGGTGGAGGCCGGTTGTTCTGCTCGCCGGGAGAAGTGGGAGTGGGAGCCGGCAATTGCGGGGAGCCGGAAACCGCTTGTGGAAGAGTGCCGCCAGGGATGGAGCCTCCGGGGAAGGGAGGCCGCCGGGTAAGGGAGGCCGCTGGACGAGGGAGGGTCGTGCTCGGGAGGGGCAGCGACGGAGGGTCGCCGGGGAAGGGAGTTGCCGGGCACAGGAGGGAGGGCCGCCGGGAGGAGACGCCGGTAGCCGCGCCGGGAGCCGGGGCAAGGGGGGCCGTTGAGCGAGGGAGCCGGGGCGAGGGCGCCTCTGGGAGAGGGAGCTGGGGCGAGGGCGCCGGGAGGGGAGCCGCGCCGGGAGAGAGGGCCGCCGGGAGGGGAGGCGCGCCAGGAGAGAGGGCCGCCAGGAAGGGCTAAGGCAGAGGGGAGACGCGCCGGGGAAGTGAGCCGTCGGGGAAGAGGGTGGCCACCTAGGGCAGAGGAGGGAGGCCCGCCGGGAAAGGCAAAGGCAGAGGGCAGAGAGGCGGGGCCGGACAGAACCGGGAATCCGCAGGGGAGGGAGGGTTCGGGATTAATTTCCCTCTGATACCATGTTATTGGTGAATTCCCCTTACCTCAATGAGAGGTGGAGACGTTCTTTTATAGATGAGTAAAACAAATTACAAGGAGGGTAAGTCCGATGTGGGACTCAGAAATACCCATTAAACTTAAATGGGGTCCAACAGAGAAGAATGAGAGGAGAATCAAGAGAACATGATCAACATCATCGGATCGTCATTGGGGTAGGATTGTTGAGCTCCTTTGTAAATTCATTTTTGCATCATAGATCATAGTTTATGAAATTATCGTTATGGTTTTAATTCACGATAATGATTTTTATCAAATAAAAAAATTATTTATTTATTTGGGTTCTCCTCTACAACCGGTGGTCGGCCGATTCAGTCACCCTCATTTTACTCTTTGGTTGACAAAGAAGGCTCAAGTTGTGACGCCCACCACCATGCTCCAATAATGGCCAGATAATCTAGCCAAGAGGAGAGTGGGGGCTTGATTGTTGAACTTTGAAAATATGATGCATTCCAAGAATCATGTAAATCCGATGCTCAATCCAAGTTTTGCACGTCAAAACGAGCTTGATAGCAGTTGGCTCATCGTCATTGGGGGTCGGACAAAGGAGGGTCAGCCGTAACAGATGGTCAACAGTGGTGGTCATACGAGAGGAGAAAGATCCCTTCCTGCTCTTTGGCTAATTAAATTAAATATATTATTTATTAAATTGATTATAATAAATATATATATTATAAGGTGTAAAAATTCCCCCCTATAAAGGGGGAGTGGATTTGGTGAAAGTAGGGCAATGGGAATCACCCAACTGTGGTATAATTTAATGTGCGTGTTGATTATATAACATATTATACTACATATTATAAAAAAATGAAGAAAGTGCGGTGGCTACGCCCGAGGGGTGATGGAAGGGGAGGTCAGCTTGCATGGGGGCCGGCAAGAGATTCAATTTAAAAAAAGTGAGGGTGGCAGAGTCAACCCCGGGTGGGTTTCAATAAAGGCCATCCCACATGGGGGATCAGCAACACTAAGTATAAAAAAATGCTTTCCTTTTAAACACAATGCTCATGGCATGTTATCTTTGAGCCCCTGAGGGCGCATGATACAAATGAACCGCACCTCTCCCCCTTTCCATGTGGCTGATTCCTCTATTTCTATCTAAATTTTGAGAAAAATGTGGATTCTTCGCTCGATATTTGTTTTAGACAAATGAATAGCTCATTTCACACGTTTTTCTACATAAATCGCAATAATAATATTTTTAATGTCATTTGATATCATATAAATGACATTTTTACATTTTAAATATTTGGATACAGAATTTGATGACAACACATCGGAGGAAAATTCTAACTGTTATGTTCCTTTTACTCGAGTAGAACACAGTGGTTTCTTCCTTCGGATCATTTGAAACTCCAATGCCAACATTTTAACTACAAGAAGATTTTGGACATAGTCATAAGCGCATGCAAATTGGCGACAATTACGGTCACTACGACACATGAGAAGCTCCTCGTGGAAGCCACGGTCGGGACTAAAACTATGCGATTCCTTGAGATCGGCTATTCGGCTCGACTTGACGCTTCGATGACGTTTTTAGCGATGGAGGCTAGTGATGAACCTCGAGCGAGTTCAATGAGCTATAAACCCTCTATGAGTTCAATGGGATGAGCTATGATTGTTGCGAACTTCTGAGGTTGTTAACTTCTGAGGTTGTTAACATGGTTCGACATAACGGCTCTATGATACGATTCTTACAATTCCACAAATTCTCCACAACAGGTGGGTAATGCATTCTCCACCACAGGTGGGTAATGCACATGGAGTGTTGTTTCATGGAAGGTGGGAGTTATCCAACAATTCTTTATGACACCGTGACAAGATAACTAACTTGCGAACGACACTTGACCAACATGTCATTCCATTGACCAACCTATTTGACTTTATGTGACGCCCACAATGTCATTAAAAAGTAATTATTTTACTTATTATTTGTTTTATTCGTTTTCATTCAGTAAAAAAATTTCCAGAATGCACTATCTGAATTTTGAGAAAAATGCGGATTTTTCACATGGTGTTTTTAGATATAGGAATAGTCAATTTCGCTCGTTTTTCTACATAGAACGGAATAATGATATTTTTAATGTCATTTAAAATCATATAAATGACGTTTCTGACATTTTAAATATTTGGATGCTAAATTTGATGATGACGCATCCCAAGAAAATTTAACTATTATGCTCATTTTACTCAAGTGACACAACGGTTTCTTCGTTTGGACCATTTGAGGCTCCTAAGTCAACATTTTAACAAAAAGATTTTGGACACGAACGTAAGCATGTGCAGACCGGCGACAGTTACAGTGACTACGACACACAAGAAGCTCCTCATGGAAGCCACAATCGGGAGTAAAACTATGTGACTCCTTGAGATCGATGATTCTACTCGTTGCAACGTTTCGATGACGTTTTTGGTGATGGCGAGCACTGAAAAACCTTCAGAGAGTTCAATGAGCTATGAACCCTCAATGAGTTCGATGGGCTGCGAGCGAGGTTCGACATAATGGTTCTATGGCACAATTCTTACAATTCCTCAAACTCTCCACTACAAGTGGGTAATGCGTAGAGAGTGTTGTTTCGTGCAAGGTGGGAGTTATTCAACGGTTCTTATGACAATATGACAAGATAACTAACTTGCAAATGACAATTACCAGCAAGTCATTCAGTTGACCAACCTATTTGACTTTATGGGAAACCCATTATGTCACTAGAAAGTATTTCTTTTATTTATTTTCTGTAGAATGAAAATTTTCCAGAACGCATGGTCTGAATGAATGGCTGATGGGTGCAAGGCGACTGTGCGGGGTAGAAAAATCCAGACGGTGGGAAATACATATTCACTCAGTCGAGTCATACTTTTCTCAAAAAATGTTTAAGTTTTAATTTATAAAGTCGTTTTACCTCATTCTACCTCTCATTCTCTCCTCTGGCATGGGATTCTTCCAAGAGAAGCCCCAAACATCGACCCTTCCTCCTACTTGCTCCCTTACGGATTCTCCTTGAATCTTGGTGAGTTTTCAAAATTAGAGTCTCTAATCTCTCTTATTCTCTCTTCTCCTTCATTTTTCTCCCTCTGCTTGCCCTAATTCGGCCATGATGGCTTGGGGTTTCGTTTTGGGTTCTAATAAATTGGGGTGTTTGGGTTTTAGGGCTTGTAAATCTCTTCTAAGGTCTTAATCACCTCTAGCTTGGTGGACTTGCTTCGATTCCACAACTTCTAGTGGGTGGTTCTTGTTAGGACAATGAGCTCAAGAGACAGAAAAAACAATCAATCTTCTATTACTAAATCTTCATTGTGTATGATTCTGTATATCTTCTATTACTAAATCTTCATTGTGTATGATTCTGTATATCTTCTATTACAGAAAATGGAAAGAGAAATAAAGTATCAGCTGGAGATGTGTGGGAGAGACCACCTCCTACTGTTGGTGAGAGAGAGTAGGTCAGGAGAGAGGCTACCTCTCCAAGCGGTTACTGCCAAGCAATCGCCTTGCTCGAAATATTTTCCCAATCCACTCTCCCTGAGGCCACCCAACGACTAAATAGTCAGCTGCACCCTCTTACCAACAGATTTTGTAACACCCCGAGATTTTAGAATGCATTTTCCTTTAAATAACACTATTTCTATAGCTTATGTTACACGCAATACTGAACTAAAATGGAACGCAGTACATTACAATTCAAGATAAAACATCAATACATTATGAGGTTGGAATAATAATCCACAATAAAAAAATATAATCAGAATAAATGCAAAAATATATAAAAATACCACGAGTATATAATCTTTATTCTCGCGGTCGACCATGAAGATCATAACACCAATCGCAATTGTGGAAAGAAGGCTAAGCAATAGACTTATTATAGGCATGGTGAGAGATAAGTAAATTAAAAGGATGAATGATTTTTTAGATGTATGCGATAATATATAGGAAGATAATATAACCGTTGGGCATATATAGTCATTGAGTATTACCGATAAACATACTATTAGTTTGGAGTTACCAATACATATAGTTAACATACATTTTCATCATAAATAATTTATTTGAAAATAGAATAAAGTGATATGATTAAAATCATTCAATGTTATAAAGGAGTCAAATGAACTTCATTTTTTGATATCACCATGTCAAAAGAAGCTTGAGATGGTTTTTTAAGATTTTTCTAAAATAATTGATTTTTTTTATGAATAATGAAAAACACTGATTTTACAAATATAGTCACTTTAATGACATCGTCATGATATAGGATTGTCTTCAAAGTTTGTAAAACCTTTTTATTAGACCAAATATATATTTAAGAATTAATTTAATGCATTTTAAAATGTAATGTTGAGCTTAGAAATCTATGTACAACATTTTTAAAATCTAAGTACTTTTTTTATTCAAATAAAAATTATTTTGATTCTTTTCTATTAAAAGTATTTACAAGGTTGTTTACGGTTTTGGATTGATTTGAAAATCAAATAAGTCTCCTTTATTTATCCATAATCTAACTGTTTTCTGTTGAGTTGCACATACTTGATTTAGAATAAATTTTTACCATTTCTAAAAATTGAATCTTTTAAAATGGATTATATATTTTGAATCAACATCTTCATATTTAGTAATTAGGTCAAATTTATTTTTGATCATAAAGAATAATTACCTTGGTAAAATTTAGTCACCACGATAAAGGGTAAAAATGAGTTAAATGAGGATAAAACTATGAGATAAAGCCCCAAAATCTCTAACTTGTCTTTATTTCATTGGATGGGTGCATTTCGCCCAAAATCATCCTATATTTGAAAATATGGCAATTTGTTGTCACTTGACTTCGATTATAACCTTTATATTATTTTAAATAAAGAATAAATGACAAAATGTCGCTCTTAAAATCTCTAATATATTGACATAGGGATAAAAAGAAGTTATGAACGGATCCAAATTGTTATTTTGAAGATGAATAAATTGTATTTATGATAGAAATTTATTTTTAATTTTTTTGTGATGGTATAATTACCTAGAACGCTTATACAGCGCCAACACGAGAGTAGAAAAATCATGTAAATGATTTTAAAAATATTAAAAGTAATATGTTTTAAATGAATTATGGTGTTCCACGAATATTAAGGATAATTATAAAGGATGAGAGTTAGTGAAAGTGTTTAGATTCGAATTTCATTGTTGTATTGATGTCTTTAAAGTCAAATTACATGAATAATCCCAAAAATGACAGGATATCTTATGTTAAACAATATTTTATTAAATGGTTTAAAAGTTACAAAAATCTTACAAAAGGACAAGTAGGGTGAGAAATGGTCAGCAATGTCATCCATGGACCATTTGTGAACCACTTGTCACCTAAGAAGTACATTTTTAACCCTTAAGACTAAATATTTTCGAAAACGGCATTGTTTTTTCCCTATAAAAAAGGGTTTAATCTAACCTTTCCAAAGACACGTATGAGTTTTGTTTTCTCTCAAACCTCTTCCCAAATACTTCTGTACTTTTCCAATACCACGTCCACAAGCCCCTGGTGTGTCCATAAACATCTCCAACAAAACCCTTAAGCTCAATCGAAAGGAGGATATCCAAGGATTAGGTATAAGCCTTAACCAAATTCTTTCAAATCTATTTCTTATTCTACCTCCTCCGAATCTATTCTAACCATCCTAATATAATGTCATCGGTATCTTTACTATACTGAAATGATATTATGTTAATGGTACAACTATTTTCTATCTTATTTTCATCCTATGAAAAATGAAATCATCGTTCATGTGTACGTACGGACCACCGTCTCCACAAAGGGATGTATTTCATTTTTCATCACTATCTTTTAATGACTAGTTATAGTGACGAGTTTAATGAATTAAAATGATATCTATGACATAATTTTTGATTTTGTAAAGATAAATAATTATTTACTTATTTTCCTTTACATCCATTAAAAAATGGAAACATCACTTACACATATGTGCGACCTACCGCCTCCATGGACGACGTAATTCATTTTTCAACACCGCATTACATGGTTGGTTCTACAGATCAATTTAATGAATAAATATAATATTTATAACATGATTAAGCTTCTGTAAAAGTGATACAGCCCTTATGAAGTAGCATGTTCTTACTCATTCAGTCGTTATGACGTGTTGTTATTTGGGTCGGTTTCATCTACATGAATGATGTTATAATGTTTACGTTATTGTTAGCGTCTGTTTTATTGTTTTCTTTTCATTATGTGTCCAAGCTAGGTACACCTAGCTTGAGGGGGAGTGTTGGAGTCTGTTTTATTGTTTTCTTTTCATTATGTGTCCAAGCTAGGTACACCTAGCTTGAGGGGGAGTGTTAGAGTCTGCATCCCACATCGGACTTGAGGTCCGGTGTGGTCTTCATTATTTGTTATAAATACACCCCAAGGGCTCCTTTGGAGACACACCTTGGGGGTTCAGATCTCTCTTTTATTTCTCTACATGGTATCAAAGGAGGTTTGCTAAACCCGACCTCTCCCTCCTGATTTTTTTTCCCCTTCCTTTAGGGTTTCCCCGTCCGGGGGGCGGCGGCTCCAATCCACATAGCCGCCGCCCCCCCTCCCTCCGTTGCTCCTGTCGTTCCTCCCTCCCGGCGGCTCTCCTGCATGGCGCGGCTCCCCTTCCCGGCGGCCCTCTCCCTCCCTGGTACGCGGCTCCCGTCGCGCCTCCCTCCTCTCGCGCGGCTCCAGCGCGGCTCCCGGCGCGACTCCCTCCTTCGCGCAGCTCCCTCCTTCGAGGCGCCCCCACGGCTCCCGGCGTCTCCTCCCGGCGGCCCTCCCTCCCGGCGCGCGATCCTCCCGACGGCTCCGTCCTACGCGCGACTCCAGCCGGATCTCGCTCTGTCCGGCGGCCTATCCTGCCTGGCGCGCCTCCAGCCTTCCGCGGTTCTTCCCGTCGGCGTCCAAGCCCCGACGGCCTCCCGCGCCTCCCGGCGCCTCCCGCTGCTCCCGCGCGCTCGCGGCTCCCGGCTCCCGGCGGATCTCCCTCCAGTCCGGCGACCCCTCTCCGGCGGCATCTCCCGTCCCGCTCCCCTCCCGGCGACCTCGCCTGCTGCTCTCCGGCGGCCAGATCCGGACAGCTCAGGCCGAATCCGGCCCGATCCGGTGATTTCCGGCCAGATCCAGGCTACTCTGGCCGGCTCCGGCCTGATCCAAAGATTTCCGGCCAGATCCGGACAGCTCCGGCCTGATCCAGGCTACTCCGGCCAGATCCGGCGATTTTCGGCCAGATCCGGCCAGATCCGGCGCGTTCCGGACTGTTTCGGCCAGATCCGTCCCCGCGCATCTCCGCTGCTCTCCCTCCTTGTCGGCCTCCTCCTGCAAGGCGGACCTCCCTCCGCCTGGATTCATCCACTCCCTTTCGGCACCTCCTGCGGCATCCCCGCCTCGCCGGCATCTCCCGGCAACTCCCGGCAGCCGCATCTCTGTCCGCCGGCACGTCCATTCGCTGGCGCAGTAGCTCGACATCCTAGGATTTGGGCCCGTTGGCGTCGCCAGATCCCGCAACAATTCTGCAGAATCCCCGCCTCCCGTCGTCGGCCCCGCAAGTGCGGTTTTCCCGGTGCTAGTTTGGATTTCCCGGCGTTTCATCGACCGGCCCCACTAGCGCGGCATTCCTGGCGCTCCGTCAACCAGCCGATCTGAGTGGTTTCTTCTGCTGCGTCCGCAACCTCATCCATTCATCATCCCGCGGAGGAGCTTTGATCGGGAGGGGGAGCAGCAGCCTTTTGCAGCTTTCTTTTTTTTTTTTGTCTGTTTTGTAATCAAGCTGGGTATGTCCAGCTTGAGGGGGAGTGTTAGCGTCTGTTTTATTGTTTTCTTTTCATTATGTGTCCAAGCTAGGTACACCTAGCTTGAGGGGGAGTGTTAGCGTCTGTTTTATTGTTTTCTTTTCATTATGTGTCCAAACTAGGTACAACTAACTTGAGGGGGAGTGTTGGAGTCTGCATCCCACATCGGACTTGAGGTCCGGTGTGGTCTTTATTATTTGTTATAAATACACCCCAAGGGCTCCTTTGGAGACACACCTTGGGGGTTCGGATCTCTCTTTTATTTCTCTACAGTTATGAATGACCAAGGAATGTTATATACTGGCAATAATATGTAATAATGATGAATTTATGATGTTTTCATAACTCTGTAGTAAGTTTCAAAAGTATATTTATTAATAAATTTGATTCTTTTGTTATTTCAATAAACACCGAAAAAGGGAATATTTTTAAAGTTTCATGAGAATCATCACTATAAGTTTCATGAAATGGTTATCATACTTCAGTAATATATCAAACACATGGATTGTCACATACATAACTTATTTTAAATCTATTTTTCATTTAATTTCCATTCTTGCTTTGTTTTGGGGGTTTCCCATGCATTTTGGTGGAAATGGTGCGTTTTCAAAATTTGGGTCAAACCGTGAGCTCATTTCCAGATTTAAAAATAAATTTTGTTTATTTTATAACTCCTTCATTTTTCAACATTTTTCATCCATTCCAATTCCTAAATGGTCTCCCTTGACCTATTAACACCACCATTTCAATTTGAACCCTTTAAGAATCCATAATAATGGTGGATTTGGGTTTTTATTCAAAGAATTGGGCCAGCCCGGAAGCCCATTTCCAGTTTTTAAAAAAAATGTTTATTTAATAACTTATTCAATTTTTATTATTTTTCGATGATTCCAAGTGTCACCCAAGCCCACTGAACCCAGTCGCACGCCCATTATCTTTCCCCTCTCTTTGGAGCTCGTATTCATTGCGATTTAGTGCAGAACATCATAGGGTTTCTCAAATCGACCAGATTTGAAGAGGTAACTTCTTTCCTTTTTAACTCTCTCAATTCTTACTTTTTTTCCTCCATTTCAGTTTCTAATTCGACCCTTCCTCCTCCTCTTCGAACCTAAAATCCATGGCAGTTCTCCTAGTCGCTCAAAACCTCTTTGAAACCCCATTTGAAGGGGGATTTGGTGGAGGAACTTCAAAGAATCTCAAGTAAGTGTCTCTCCTCCTTAGTTCCTCCTCTTTCCACGAAGTTTCTTTCAATTTC
Organism: Viscum album; assembly: GCA_963277665.1. Classification (NCBI taxonomy): domain Eukaryota; kingdom Viridiplantae; phylum Streptophyta; class Magnoliopsida; order Santalales; family Viscaceae; genus Viscum; species Viscum album. Next base: position 1,518,784,180 of record OY728161.1, read on the forward strand.
ATTGAAGTTCCAAATGACCAGGTGGTAGGGTTTCGAACCTTGGGTTTAACCTTGGGTTTTCTTGGTCAATTCTTGTGGTTTTAGGTTCTATATAAGTCCCTCTTGGGGCGGCGGTGGTGCGACTTGATTTTCGCACAAAGATTCAAGGGTTTCCTTTGATTTTGTTGGTGATTCCTTTTGGTATGCAATCTTTGTGACCTATCTGCTGTGTTTATGGTATTTGCACGTCTATTTCATTTGAATGTTGCTGCAAAAAATTGGTTTTGGTGGCAATTATAAATCAAATGAATTTTAAGTGCCAATTTTTTGTGAAATTGGGGGGTTTACATATAAATCTTTTATTGGTTCATTAAGAGCTGCCCTATAATTATTTAGTTGATTTTATTGAACTGTATTAAGGCTGAAAATTATGTTTTGAATGTTTATATCCCCTTTGGTCGTTGCTGCGAAAATGGGTTTTAATGGTGTTTGTAAAGAAAGTGAAGTTTTGGTGCCACTTTTGTTTGAAAATGGAGGTTTTACAAAGTTATCACATCTTGTTTAACATGGGGCTGCCCTAAAATTGGTATTTTTGTTTTCATTGAAATGTATTGGGTTGCCTTTACTGTTTTGGTAACTTACAAGTGTGCACATAGTGTACAAGTGGGGTTCTTAAGGGGTTTTGTGTGCAAAACAATACGGGATTTTGAGATTCATTAAAAATCAAAGTGTTTGTTGTGTAATTTAAGTGGTATAAAATGTGATAGCTACCATATTGGGTGTATGTGACCAGTAGTGGTGTTATACATAAAAATGGATATGTGTTGTATGCTGAAATTGTTTGAGCACAAAGGGGGAAACTCGGATACCTAGGTGGGGCGGATATGTACTTGTACGGCTAGTGAACCGAATGGATTTGGTCCTTGTTTCACTTAGCATTTGGATAACGACAACTCTAACTAAACTATATGGATGATGATTGAGGACCACTAGGTTATGGGTATGTTCCCTACTAGTGGCTCGTGCACGAGGACGGATTTTTACTATGATTACTTTACACCGAGGTACAGGGGTGTTCCCGGTTTTGTTGCTCATTGGATTTGTGGTATTTGTCATTGTATTAGGGTGGGTTTGGCAGTATATTACAGTAGCTAACATGACTATTTAAATGTGTTAACATTCTGAAAGTTTTAGCTTGAAAACTGTTTTCGATTGAAAGTTGTATTTCTTCGAATTTATCACCGCTTTTCTTTGCATATTAAAACTGCTTGTTTTTTCACCTTGTATTGCATGCACTTTGAAATCATTGAGTGGTATCCTATTGGACTTAGCCTCACACCCTACTTACACCCCTTGGGTGTAAGTAGACTTTATTATGATTGACTCGGGTAAAGGAAAGGCTTTGGGTGATGGCGGTTCGGGGTGTTAGTTCTCATCCTTGGTGTGGAGTTGTGGAGACAGCTTGTGGGCGATGAACCCTTGTCGTGTGGAGTTCTTGGGGCTGTTTTGCTGGTGTTTCTTTGTGTCTTTGGACCTCTTGTATTGTGTTTGAACTTATGTATTCAGTTCTGGATTTTTGTATAAACCTTGTTTGGTATGAATTTTTCAGATTCAGTTTATCAAATGTTTTTGATGTTTTATGTATACATATTCGGGTAAATCGTTCTCAAACCAATATAAATGATACCCGGGCACTTGTGTCAGCCCGTGGGGATAGGGAACGCCCTTCGGGCCTTGCCACGGGTCGGGTTTGGTTTCAGTATTGGTGGCGACCAAATTCGGTTCGGGACAAAATGGTATCAAAGGCGGTTAATGTTTTTCGGTTATATTACTATTTTGGGATGAGTCAGGATAGACAGGAGCTAGGATTGTCGGGGATCGGGGTTTTGGTCGCGAGTAGGGTGTCTGACCCGCACCTTTCGTGGCAGACCTTGAATCACTAGGGGACATTGGAATTGTTTGATTGACTTCACTTACAGATGAGACGTGTGGGCTGCAAACCACACGTGGACATCGGGCGGGGTGGAGGAGTTGTTTCTTTTATTATTGTAATGTGCTTAGATTATTTATATTTGATGTATTTGATTAAAATTTTCAGAATTGTGGTATTGATTATTGTTTTGTGACTGTTGCATTGTGTAGCAACATGTCTCCCCAGAAAGCTTCCATGCGCCCACGGGAGGAAGCCGGAGATAGTTCTCCCACACCGATTGATCAGAGGCTAGTCGGGGCTGTGGTCCGGGTTGTCCAAGCTCTAGGACAGGGACCGGCTCCTGCTCCTATTCCTTTTAGGGCAGAAGAGACGGGTCCTAAAAAAGATAAAGCACAGGAGTTTCTGAAAAATAAGCCTCCTACCTTCCGAGGCAGCTCAGAACCCCGGAAAGCACAGGAATGGCTCGAGAAGGTCGAGCGCATGTTTGAGTTCCTGGAAACACCCAAGGAGCTCAGGGTGAAGTGTGCCTCCTTTATGTTGGAGGGTCCCACCATAAGTGGTGGGAGTCGGTGCTTCAGACTGGGAAGAATGAGCAGATGCGCTGGGGAGATTTCAAGGTCGTCTACAATGAACAGTACTGCCCAGAGGTCTTGGCATATGCCAGGTCTCAAGAGTTCATGGACCTTGTTCAGGGGAACCTTTCTGTGATAGAGTACGCCAACCGTTTCGCTGAGTTGGTTCGTTATGCCCCTGAAATTGTCTCGAATGAACAATTGAAGGCCGAGAGGTTTGAGAAAGGTTTGAGACCAGAGATATACACCCAGGTCTTCTTGTTCAAGCTAAGGACCTATGTGATGCGGAATCGTTGGGAGACACAACGACAGAAAACGGGAAAAACGAAAGAAAGAAAGTAGAGGACACAGCGATTTACGTGGTTCGGGAAAAATCCCTACGTCCACGGGAGAGGCAGAAATTCACTATTTGGGAGCACAAATTACAGAGAGTTTTTCAGTGGTAAAACCCTAGCCCGAAATGGGCTACATATGAAGAAGACGGTCCACTGTTCCGAATAGTAGTTCGCATTGCAACAGTGATCGGCGGCTCACTTTGTCAAAAGTGCTACAATGTCTGCCGGCTGGAAGTCAAAAGCGCTACAGTGAAGTTGACCCCGAAGTCCGCGACAGTTGCGGGCCACAAGCATTCGGCCCAATCGGATCGGGCAACACCAATCCAACAATCTCTCACTTGTAGCCTGATCCGCTGCACTGCTATGCTTCGATGCAACTGATGAAGACAACTTACTTAATCTAAGTTCTTTCTCTTCTTCACTCACCAGTGGCGTGCTTTCACAGATTCATGAAATACAAACTGTTTTCCTCTTATGCTCCCATCACGTCCTCCATCATTCTGCCTCTCATCCTCCGTTCATCAGTGGAGACCAACAGAGGCACAGCAGTGCCTCAACTTCTGTATCACCATAGGCTTTGTCAACATGTCTGCCGGATTGTTGGTTCCACAGATCTTCTGCAAGGTCAGCAACCCATCCTGTATCAAACCTCTGATGAAATGGTACTTCAACTGAATGTGCTTCGTCCGGGCATGAAACACTGGGTTCTTGGCAAGATGTATAGCACTCTGACTGTCACAGTGCAATACATTCTCCTCTCGCTTTCTTCCCAATTCATCCAAGAAGTTCTTCATCCAAACCATCTCTTTCCCAGTTTCTGTTACAGCAATGTACTCTGCCTCTGTGGTGGATAAAGCCACCACCTTCTGCAATTGTGATATCCAACTTACCGTAATTCCTCCACAGGTAAAAACATAACCCGTGGTACTCCTCCTGCTGTCAACATCGCCTCCAAGGTCAGCATCCACATACCCCTGCAATGAAGTTCCTTTCCCAAAGCACAGAGATACCTCCTTGTTGCCCTTCAAATAACTCAGTATCCACTTCACAGCTTCCCAATGTTGCTTTCCAGGGTTCGCCATATACCTGCTCACAACTCCCACTGCATGAGCAATGTCAGGTCGAGTACAGACCATGGCATACATCAGGCTTCCAACAGCTGATGCGTATGAAACTTTTGCCATGTACTCCACCTCTTCTGCCGTCTTCGGTGATTGCTCTTTTGATAGTTTGAAGTGGCTCGCCAGGGGAATAGAGACTGTCTTTGCTTCCAGCATGCTGAATCTTCTCAGAACCTTCCCAATGTAATCAGCCTGTGACAACATTAATGTTCCAGCTGTGCGGTCTCTCTTGATGTTCATTCCCAGAATCTTGCCAGCTTCTCCAAGATCCTTCATTTCAAACTCCTCAGCCAACTGCCCTTTCAACTCATTAATCCTCTGCATACATGATCCTGCAATGAGCATTTCATCCACATACAGAAGCAATATAATGTATTCATCACCGAAAGACTTGATGTAGCAACATTGATCCATGCCACATCGTTTATATTCATTTTTAGACATAAATGAATCAAACTTCTTGTTCCACTGCCTAGGTGTCTGCTTCAATCCATATAAGCTCTTCTGGAGTTTGCACACCAGGTCTTCCTTTCCAGACACTACATATCCCTCTGGCTGCTGCATGTAGATGTCCTCCTCCAGATCTCCATGAAGGAAAGCAGTCTTGACATCAAGCTGCTCAAGATGCAAGTCTTCTAACGCCACAATGCTGAGAACCACCCGGATGGTGGTAAGCTTCACTACAGGTGAGAAGATTTCAGTGAAATCTACTCCCTCCTGTTGAAAGCCTTTCACCACCAGCCTTGCCTTGAACCTCCTCTTGTCATCATGTTCTTCCTTGACCCGGTAGACCCACTTATTCTGCAATGCTTTCTTTCCTCTTGGCAGAGGTGTCAGCTCCCAAGTGTTGTTCTCATGCAATGAGGAAATCTCCTCCTTCATAGCCGAGCTCCCACTTGCTCGACTCCTTCAGCTACATTGCTTCTTCAAAGCATTCTGGTTCTCCACCGTCAGTCAATAACAGATAATGCAATGATGGTGAATACCTCTGCACGGGCCTTCTCACCCTTGATGATCTCCTCAACTCCACTGGAGTAGTAGGTTCCACCGGTTCGGATCTCTCAAGCTCAGACACACCTTCAAGCTCCACTTGCTTTTTGCATTCTGATTCAATGTTCTCATTTTCATCTTCAACTACATGGCGATCTTTGTACATGACACCTTCATTGAATACCACGTTTTGGCTCCTGATGACCATCCTGTTGAGATCATCCCAAAAGCGATACCCAAACTCATCACCACCATAGCCAATAAAGAAACATTTTTTGGACTTGGCATCAAGCTTGTCCATTGCATTAGCATCAACATGAACATATGCTAAACTGCCAAAGACTCGTAAATGTGAGAGTCTTACCACCTTACCAGACCAGAGTTCCTCGGGTAGACATTCCCTCATTGGCACAGAGGGACTCCTGTTTATGAGATATGCTGTCATATTCACTGCATCAGCCCAAAAGGTCTTGGGTAACCCCGAATGCAGCCTCATGCTCCTGGCACGTTCATTCAGTGTCATATTCATCCTCTCTGTCACACCATTCTGTTGTGGTGTTCCTGGGATTGTCTTCTCCCACCGAATTCCATTTTCAGAACAAAATTCTCTGAACTCCTTACTGTCATACTCTCCACCGTTGTCAGACCTCAAACATTTCAGCTTTGCTCCTGACTCGTTCTCCACCATGACTTTCCACTTCTGAAATATCTTAAACACATCAGATTTGTTCTTCAGAAAGTAAACTCGTACCTTCCTCGTTGAGTCATCGATGAATGTCACATAATATTGTGACCCTCTGAGGGATGGTACTGGTGCAGGCCCCCAAACATCTGTATGCACCAGGTCCAGCTTTCCAGCCTTCGGTGTTCTGCCTCCTTTTGCAAAGGACGCCTTCTTCTGCTTTCCAAAGATGCAATCTTCACAAAAGCCTACTTCCACCGACTTCAGCTCTGGTAGCAACCCTTTTGTTGCCAGCACCTTCATCCCATTTTCACTCATGTGGCCGAGTCTGTAGTGCCACAGTTGAGAACCTCCGACAGCTTCCAGTGATGCAGCCATGTCCATGCAAGTTTCTGTCATGTTGTACAGGGTGTCATTCTTTGCTCCCCGAGCTATGACCATAGCTCCTCGGGTGATCTTTCATGCACCACCAGTGAATGTGGTACTCAACCCTGCATCATCAAGTTGTCCAACAAAAATAAGGTTTCTTCTCAAGCCAGGGATATACCTCACGTTTTCCAGAACCAGCAAACTCCCACTGTTGGTCTTGATTCGTGCATCTCCTTTACCCACAATCTGCAAGGGCTCGTCATCAACAAGATGCACCTTGCCAAAATTTCCAGAAACAAAATTGTTCAGGAAACCCTTCTCCGATGTAGAATGGAAAGACGCCCCAGAGTCTAAAATCCAAGACTCCATCGGGCTGTCCACGCTCAGCAGCAACACGTCATCAGTTCCTTCAGCTACAGTGTTTGCTCCACTGGTTTCAGGTCCCTTCCGGTTATCTCTGCACTCCTTGACATGTCCTTTCTTCCCGCATGTCCAGCAGGTAGGACCAGGCCTCTTTGCCTTGTCTCTGCTCTTTCCTCTTGACTTCAATCGTCCTCTGCGATTGTCCCGCTGTCGGTACCTTCCTCTTCCTTCAACGTTCAAAGCAGAACCAGAGAATCTGCCTGATTCTCTTCTTCGAACATCCTCACTAAGGATTAGATCCCGTATATCTTTCAGAGCCATCTTCGTATTCCCCGAAATGCTGCTCATAGCTGTTACAGTTGCTTCCCAACTCTCTGGTAACGAAGATAGTAAAACCAGAGCACATACCTCATCACCAAGGTCAATGTCCACCGATGACAACTGACTTATGATGGTATTGAATTCGTTGATATGATCTGCCACAGGTCTCCCTTCAACCATTTTCAGGTTGAACAATTGTCGTATCAAATGCACCTTGTTTGCCGCAGAAGGCTTCCCGTACATGTTTGTGAGGGCTTTCATCAGGTCCACCGTCGTCTTCTCCTCTCTGATGTTGAACGCCACGTTTTTTGCCAACGTCATGCGCACAACACCCAGAACCTGTCGATCCAGTAACTCCCACTCCGACTTCTCCATGTCCGTTGGCTTCACACCCAGAAGTGGCAAGTGCATCTTTTCCTGATAAAGATAATCCTCGATCTGCATCCTCCAGAAACTGAAATCAGTTCCATCGAAGCGATCGATCTTCACTTTGCCTTCATCCAGAGCCATCGTTGGAGAATTCCGAACTCACCCTCTGATACCAGTTGATGCGGAATCGTCGGGAGACACAACGACAGAAAACGGGAAAAACGAAAGAAAGCAGAGAACACAGCGATTTACGTGGTTCGGGAAAAATCCCTACGTCCACGGGAGAGGCAGAAATTTACTATTTGGGAGCACAAATTACAGAGAGTTTTTTCAGTGGTAAAACCCTAGCCCGAAATGGGCTACATATGAAGAAGACGGTCCACTATTCCGAATAGTAGTCCGCGTTGCAACAGTGATCGGCGGCTCACTTTGTCAAAAGTGCTACAATGTCTGTCGGCTGGAAGTCAAAAGCGCTACAGTGAAGTTGACCCCGAAGTCCGCGACAGTTGCAGGCCACAAGCATTCGGCCCAACCGGATCGGGCAACACCAATCCAACACTATGCCGAGGTCGTTGATCGGGTGTGTATTGTGGAGATTGATCGTAAAGGCAGGGCTAGTTTTTCTGGAACTGTGCCAAAAGTGGGTAGTAGCAGCTCTTCAAAGAAGAAGAGGAAGCGGGAGGAAAGGGTGAAGAAGGCAGGGCTAGTTTTTCTGGAACTGTGCCAACAGTGGATAGTGGCAGCTCTTCAAAGAAGAAGAGGAAGCGGGAGGATCAGGTGAAGAAGGGAGGTGGCAGTTCAGGCCACTCCTCCAGGCAGTTTTCATTCGGGGCTTCTGATGCGAGATCGGTCATGTGCCACCAGTGTGAGAAATCGGGGCACATCCGACCAGCATGCCCACTTCCTCCAAAGCCTTGTTACCAGTGTGGAGGTATGGGTCATCTGCAGCGCTTTTGCGGGGTGGCATGTCCACTTCCGAGTGGGGCAGGTTCAGTGGCTTCAAGAGGAGTGCCAGCACAGTTAGAGTCGTCGAGGATGAGAGGATCTCGTTTTGGTGGTCATGGTGGAAGGGTTGGGACATCTTCTAGGCAGAGCCAGTTCAGGGCACAACCACAGTCTAGCGATCGTCCCCGGGCAGAGACCGGACATCTCCATGCAGTGGAACAGGCACCAGCAGGATCAGAGGTGGGACCGTCGACAGTTCGAGGAACCGTTTTGATCAAATCTTCTATAATCGCTGCTCTTTTTGATACTGGTGCATCTGTTTCATTCATTTCTGTCCATTTCGTGGACACGTTGAATTTGTCAACCGAGTTGTCTTTTGCGATGGAGTTGATGACGCCGCTAGGAAAGAAGCAGGGTCTCAGGTGCCCCACTTGTGCGATTTCCGTGTCAGGGGTTGAGATGGAGTGGGACCTCTTTGTCCTAGATATGGAACTATTTGACATAATACTCGGTATTGATTGGCTAGTACACTTCCAAGCACACATCGATTGCTACAGGCGGCGTGTGAGTTCCACAGCACCGGATGGGAGTCGTCAGGTTTTTCGTGGAGAATGGGATCCTCGGTCGGGTCGCGCAGGACCTCCACTCCCAGAGTTGTTAAGTCTTATCTTCCAGTTGTCGTCGCTCGCGCTAGAGGACAATGGTCTTGCCCCTAAGGGTTCACTACCTCATGTAGTGAATGAGTTTCCGAAGGTATTCCCGGATGATTTTTCAGGTTTTCCCCTGGAGCGGGATGTGGAGTTTTCGATTGATCCGGCACCGGGAACACAGCCGATATCTCTTCCCTCTTATCGCATGGCCCCCACTGAGTTGAGATAATTAAAGATACACCTAGATGACTTAGAATCCAAAGGATTTATTCGCCCGAGCGTCACTTCTTGGGCCGCTCCTGTTCGCGAAAAAGGCTGGTGGATCCCTCCGGTTGTGCATTCACTACCAGAAGCTGAATAAGGTAACAATTAAAAACAAATATCTTTTGTTCAGAATAGATGATTTGTTTGATGAGTTGAAGGGGCAAAGTGGTTCTCAAAGATAGACTTACGTTCGGGCTATCATCAACTCAGGGTGAAGGAGTCGGTTATCCCAAAAACAGTCTTCCGAAGCAGGTACAGCCACTTCGAGTACTTGGTCACGCCCTTCGGATTGACCAATGCTCCAGCGGTCTTTATGGCACTCATGTACAGGGTGTTCCACCGGTATCTCAATTCCTTCGTTGTAGTGTTCGTGGATGACATTCAAGTATACTCTGGCTCTGAGGAGGAACACGAATATCACTTGAGGATCGTTTTGGGCACTTTGCGGGATCACCGCCTCTATGAAAAATTGTCAAAGTGCACTTTCTGGATCAGGGAGGTGAAATTTCTAGGGCATGAGCAGGGGGGTTTCAATGGACCCCGAGAAGATCCGTCGGTCATGTCATGGGAGCAACCGAAGAATGTGTTCGAGATCAGGAGTTTCCTTGGACTGGCTGGTTATTACAGGCGATTCGTTCGGGATTTCTCTCGGCTCATTTCACCGATAACCGCGCTCACCCGGAAAGGGGTGAAGTTTGTATGGGGCCCAGAATGTCAGGCATCCTTCGAGGAGCTGAAGCGGCAGTTGACTACCGCCCCTGTGTTGATTTTGCGTGAGTCCGGGAAGGGGTATGTGGTCTATTGTGACGTTTCGGGTATGGGTCTTGGGTGCGTGCTTATGCAGGATGATCACGTGGTGGCGTATGGCTCTTGCCAACTCCGACCACACGAAAAGAATTACCCAACCCACGACTTGGAGTTGGCAGCGGTGATGCATGCTTTGAAGACCTGGCATCACTACCTCTTTGGCGAGAAGTTTGTGGTCTACTCTAATCACAAAAGTTTGGCCTATATCTTCTTGCAGAAGGACCTCAACTTGAGGCAACGTCGCTGGATCGAGTACTTACAGGGGTTCGACTTTGACATTGTTTATACCCCAGGCAAAGGAAATGTGGTGGCTGACGCCTTGAGCAGAAGAGTTCCAGTGCAAGCTTTGAGGAAGTCCAGTGATGAGTGGGCTTTGATGGGACTCTTTGCTCAGATGCATGTGGAGACGAAAGAGAAAAATGAGGGTGCGTTCTTGGCGAGCGTTCAGTTGACTCCTCTGTTGGAGTTGATTCAGCGAGAACAGCCCAGTGATGAGCTTTGTCAGCGGTCGAAGCAGTTTCTTCGTGGTGGGGAGACATCTTCTGATTGGTCGTCGTCCCCCGAGGGCATCCTGTGCTTCAAGGGTCGTTCAGTAGTGTCGTTGTCTCTGCGGAAGATGGTGATGGAGGACAGCCACCAGTCTCAGTGGGCTGTCCATCCGGGTGCCGCCAAAATGTTTTATAATGTCCGTCGGCAGTTCTGGTGGCCAGGTATGCGACGGGACATAGCAGACTTTGTGTCGAGATGCTACACATGTCAGCAGGTGAAAGCAAAGCATCAAAGGCCCTCCGGTTTGCTCCAGCCATTACCCATTCCTACCTGGAAGTGGGACAAGGTCGCCATGGACTTCATTGTTGGTTTGCCTCATATGCATCGGGATAAGAATGTCATTTGGGTGGTAATTGACCGTCTGACCAAATCAGCCAACTTCATTCCGATAAAAGATACAGCTAAAGTGGATGAGTTGGGCCGTTTGTATCTTCAGGAGGTTGTGAGACTCCATGGCGTGCCATCAGCTCTTGTCACAGATAAAGACCCCCACTTCACTTCTTGATTTTGGGAAGGCCTTCAGAAGGCCTTGGGGTCTCAGATTAAGATGAGCACGGACTACCACCCTCAGACAGATGGTCAAACAGAGCGGGCGAATCAGATTTTGGAGGACATGCTTCGTGCATGTGTCCTGAACTTTGGAGGTTCCTGGGATAGCCATTTGGATTGGTTGAATTTGCTTATAATAATAGTTACCAATCTTCGATTTGAATGGCTCTTTTTGAAGCGTTCCATGGTCGGCCTTGTCAGTCCCCCCTGTGTTGGGTTGAGGTAGGTGAGACCTCACTGCTGGGCCGAGTCTGGTGCAGGAAACGTCTGAGAAGGTCAAGTTGATCAGGCAGCATTTATTGACAGCTCAGAGTCGCCATAAATCTTATGCTGACCAGAGGCGTCGAGACCTAGAATTTTCTGTGGGTGACAGGGTATTCTTGAAAGTGGCCTCTCGTCTGGGCCATCGTTGATTGGGAAAGCAAGGGAAGCTGACACCGCGGTATGTCGGACCTTTTGAGATCACCGAGCGTATTGGCAAGGTGGCATACAGATTGGCCCTGCCTTCTCAGTTGACATTCATTCATGACGTCTTCCATGCCTCCCAGTTGAAGAAATACAACCCGAATCCATCTCATGTACTGAATTGGGAGGAGTTAGATATAGAGCCTGATTTATCTGTTGTTGAGCGGCCGGTGCAAATAGTGGACTTCCAAAAAAAGGTGCTTCGGGAAAAGTCTATTCCATTGGTTCGGGTTCTTTGGCAGCATAGGAATGATACACATGAGACATGGGAGCGGAAGTCATGGGTTGAGGAAAAGTACTTGTTCCTGTTTTTTGACCAAGATTTAGGTTGACTTTTCGGGACTAAAAATGTTAATGGTGAGGAGAATTGTCACATACATAACTTATTTTAAAGGTATTTTTCATTTAATTTTCATTCTTGCTTTGTTTTGGGGGATTCCCATGCATTTTGGTGGAAGTGGTGCGTTTTCGAAATTTGGGCCAAAACCGTGAGCTCATTTACATATTTAAAAATAAATTTGTTTCTTTTATAACTCCTTCATTTTTCAACATTTTTCATCTATTCCAATTCTTAAATGGCCTCCCCTGACCTATTAACACCACCATTTCAATTTGGACCCTTTAGGAATCTATAATAATGGTGAATTTTGATTTTTATTTAAGGAATTGAGCCATCCCGAAAGCCGATTTCCAGTTTAAAAAAAATTGTTTATTTAATAACTTATTCATTTTTTATTATTTTTCGTTGATTCCAAGTGTCACCCAAGCCCACTGAACGCAGCCGCGCGCCCATTATCTTTCTCCCCTTTGGAGCTCATATGTCTCGTGAATTAGGGCAGAACTTCATAGGGTTTCTCAAATCGTCCAGATTTGAAGAGGTAACTTCTTTCCTTCATAACTCTTTCAATTCTTGTGGTATTAGGTTTGATCTAGGTCCCTCTTGGTGCGGCGGTGGTGCGATTTGATTTTCGCACAAAGATTCAAGGGTTCTCCTTAATTTGGTAGGTGATTCCATTGTGTATGCAATCTTTGTGACCTAGTTGTTGTGTTTATGATATTTGCATGTTCATTTCATTTGATTGTTGGTGCAAAAAATTAGTTTTAGTGGTGTTTGTAATGCAAATGAATTTTTAATGCCAATTTTAGGTGAAATTGGGGGGTTTTCATGGAAGTCTCTTGTTGGTTCATTTGGGGCTACCTATCACTACTTATTTGATTTTATTGGGATGTATTAGGGCTGCAAATACTGTTTTGAATGGTTATCCCCTTTGGTTGTTGCTGCGAAAGTTGGTTTTAATGGTGTTTGTGGAACTTGTGAACTTTAAGTGTCATGTTTGTTTAAAAGTGGAAGTTTTACAAAGATAACATTTCTTGGTTCACATGGGGCTGCCCTAAAATTGATTGGTTGGTTTCATTGAAATGTATTGGGCTGCATTTTCTGTTTTGGTAACTTACAGGTGTGCACAGTGTGCAAAGTGGGGTTTTCAGGGAGTTTTGGGTGCAAAGCAATGCGGGTTTTTGAGAAATTGTTTTATGGAAAATCAAAGTGTTTTGTTGTGTGTTTTAAATGGTATAAAGTGTGTATAGCTACTGGATTGTTTGTAAGTGACCAGTATTGGTGTTTTTATATGAAAATAGATGTATGTGGCATGCTGAATTTGTTTAAGCACAAAGGGGGAAGCCCGGGTGCCTAAGTGGGGCGGATATGTACTTGCACGGCTAGTGAACCGGATGGGTTTTGTCCCTGTTTCACTTAGCATTTGGATAACGACAACTCTAACTAAACTATATGGATGGTGATTGAGGACCACTAGGTAATGGGTATGTAGCTCGTGCACGAGAACGGATTTTTACTATGGTTACTTTACACTGAGGTACGAGGTTCATGGGGCTCGAGACTATCTAGTGCCTAGGGGTGTTCCTGGTTTTGTTGCTCATTGGATTTGTGGTATTTTCCCTTGTATTAGGGTGTGTTTGGCAGTATATTACAATAGTTAACATGACTATTTAAATGTGTTAACATTCTAAAAGTTTTAGCTTGAAAACTGTTTTCGATTGAAAGTTGCATTTCTTGGAATTTGTCACCGCTTTTCTTTGCATATTAAAACCGCTTGCTTTTTCACCTTTTATTGCATGCACTTTGAAATCATTGGGTGGTATCCTATTGGACTTAGGCTCACACCCTACTTACACCCCTTGGGTGTAAGTAGACTTTATTATGCTTGACTCGGGTAAAGGAAGGGCTTTGGGTGATGGCGGTTCGGGGTGTTAGTTCTCATCCTTGGTGCGGAGTTGTGGAGACAGCTTGTGGGCGATGAACCCTTGTCGTGTGGAGTTCTTGGGGCTGTTTTGCTGGTGTTTCTTTGTGTCTTTGGACCTCTTGTATTGTGTTTGAACTTATGTATTCAGTTCTGGATTTTTGTATAAACCTTGTTTGGTATGAATTTTTCAGATTCAGTTTATCAAATGTTTTTTATGTTTTATGTATACATATTCGGGTAAATCGTTCCCAAACCAATATAAATGATACTCGAGCACTTGTGTCAGCCCGTGGGGATAGGGAACGCCCTTCGGGCCTTGCCACGGGCCGAGTTTGGTGTCGGTATTGGTGGCGACCAGATTCGGTTCATGACATGGATTATCTTATCATGAACATTTTGGAGATGATGAAACTATTCCATAACTCCTTTGACCATAATCAATGTACCGAAGCAGTTTTTGAAGAATTAAATGTTTAACCCCCGAGTGGTTGAGAAAAGCAAAACTATGCATCAACTGAATAATATATGATCCTAAATGGAACACAACAGGTGAAATATAGTTGAAAAAGATTCTGAAACAAATATCCAATAAACTTAATTCGGTTATATAGGAGGTTAGAGCGTGTTCAACCAAGTGGAAGACCAAGGTAAGGGTTCATGTTGCAATCTCACTTTTAATCAGGATTGTTATACTTGAATCTTCTTTGGGAAGATTGTATGAAATGTCTCTCTTAAACCTAATTTATTTTCTTCCCCTTTGGTAATTTTTGTGGTTTTCATGTATTCTTTCTATTTTTCCCCTTATTGGTACTTAAAAAGACCGAATAAATGTTTTTAAAAAAAGCCGACTTTATTTTTCCTCTATGGTCGGAAACACTTTCCTTCCATATCCATATTTATATATTGTTCCAAAAATGTTTTTCTTTATATTCAGAATGAAAGATTAAGGTCATTTTCAACTATTTTGACTTTCTTTACAAAGGTTTTAAAAAAATGAATCTTTTTAGCATTTTTCGTACGGGTCATTTTTTACTATTTTTACAAAATTGAAAAAAGAATGTTTTTTTAACATTTACCGCTTGACCGCCTTTTTTCAGCCGGCGTTCCGTTATTCATTGTTAAGCTTCCACTATAAATTTTCAATGTTTTATAAAGAAAATTCTATTGATGTTGTTCTGGGAATTTTTTTTTTTTTTTTTTGAAAATTACCTAAAGGAAAGGATATTTCCTTTTGTTTTCCAAAGCAAAATTCAAATGTTTTTAAAAGTATTTTTCATGTATGTCAATATCATTTATTGATTCTTAGGTTTCATTGGGGACATGTTCTAATGATATATTCTTTCTTTCTCTAGATGGTTTATGATGATGTTTAAAGGAATGTTTCATTAAACCCGTTTCTTTTCACGAGTTAATTATGTGATTATGGAATTATGATGTTTCCTTGTTCTTATGGCACACATATGTATAGTTTTCATTATGTGAAAGATAGGGCCAGAATTATATAGTTCTTCAATTCATTGGATAAAGCTTTATATCTCATGAGATAATATGAAAGGAAATGGAGAGTGAACTCAATCCACTATGGCGCTGTTAGGTAATAAAATCGAGAGGAGAAATTGTAGAAACAAACGGTAGCATTCTGCATTGGAAGCAACCGTACGGGCAGAGAGAAAAGAAGAGAGTTACAGCTTCGGGAAGGAGAGGAAGGAGATGGAGGAAAGGAACTCGTGGAAGACCACTCCTCCGAGTCCCCTGTTGGTATGTCCCAACGCACCAGCCCCTTCTCACAACAGCCAACTCCGGAGAATTCCTTAAAAACCCTTCTCACAGCAGCCAGCTGTGGAGAATTCCCTAAAAATGAGTCATAACCCCTCCCAACACCTTGCTGCCCGCTTTAATAAACCTCCAACCCACTACCACAGCTGCCCAATGCCACAGCTGGCAACGTAATTTCAAAATACAATATTGCCCCTAACCAACTAACAAACTCTAACCGCCTACTTCCAGTTGTCACCAACCCAGCCAATAACAGCTGGCAACTGCTGGCAGCACAACATCCCAAGTATAGCCCACACAAGGGTAGCCCCCTATATTCCTAACAATTCCCTCCCACCGAAAAACAACATTGTCCTCAAGGTGGAACAACTCGACCTTTGCTCGGTTGCGCATTGGAACAGCAGCACCCAATGGCGGCTTTGGTGGAGGCCTCAGCATCATTGCATTTTCATTGGATGTCAGCAACACACTTGGGCAAACTAGAACAACCTTTGTTGGTGGATAACTTTACCGAAACAATTTTCCATTGAAATTCCAGGATTCTGCACCCTCGGTCAAGCCAGAAACAGAGTAGCCTTCCCCTTCTTTAGCTGCCCCAAGAAAGGTTGAAGCTTCACTAGTACCGGTACGAAAAACAGTAGCAATGGGGTCTCGAAGATGCTCATCCATTTGTGATGGAAGGTGCAAAATAAGTTGTAGAATTAAGCTTCCAACGAAAAGGGATGCAGAGCTCTCCAAATCAGGATCTAGAAGCCTCTATGTTGAATTAAGCAAGCTTCTCATTGTAAAGGGCATCACCTTATAACAGAACACTTCCTGAAGGGGCCTGAAAGCAGTAGCTTCTTCATCTCCTCGGGTCATTCGGATCTGGTTGTATCCAGAATAACCATCCATGAAAGAGAGGGCCTCATATCCGACGGTCGCATCGATCAACAATTCTGTGATCGGGATCAGGAAATCATCTTTCTGGCAGTGCCGATTAAGGTCCCTGAAGTCGATGTAGACTCTAATCTGTCCATTCTTCTTTTTGAGAGGGACTGTGCCAGCCAGATCAGATATTGGACTTTCTAGATGAAGTTAGCTTGGTTTAGTTTGTCAACTTCAGCCTCTATTTTGGCAGCATGTGTCGGGTGGGTCCTTCTGGCTGCCTGCTTATAGCCACGATGGTCTTCCGACAGACCCAGATGATAAGTGGCGACCTCAGGATCGAGGCCTGGCATTTCTGTATAGTTCCAAGCAAACACATCTCGATTCCTCTTTAGGAAGGAGGTATATGTCTCTTGCTCCTCGAAAGGCATAGCCACACTAATCAGAGTGAGTCGCGAGCGCCTTCGGTGCCTAGGTTTATCTCTCTAAATTCATCGATTGTGGTGGAGACACCTTCGAATGCGGGAGGGGCATGTTTGAGGTCCTCTCCTTCTTCTTCATCGTCCTCTTCATCATCTTCTTCTCTTCTGATGGAGAAAGGATTCTCGAGATGAACTCTCCGGTGTTGGGAGAGAAATCGTCTTCTACCTTAGTAAGGCGGGAACTGTCTGGGGTCCCGAGAACGGGCCGGGAGCATTTTTGTTTAGGCTTTCCCTGACATCATAGGAGTCGGCGCGCTCTTCAGCGTCTTTGGACTTGGCGGCCATAACGGAAATCATGCAGACAACTGAGTCTGTTTTCGAGCTTGAACCTATGCACTCAATCTGGTTGATGGGTAATACATACACTTCCCCAAGTTGTTGGAGGGGATCGGCGGGAGCCATTTCCAATCCATTTGGGGCGGTGATCCAATCAACGTCGTCGGCCAAAGACTGCTTCAATCTCGGTTCATAGAACCCCGCATCGATGTAATGCGACTCACAAGATTCGAATGGGGGATTTATCGGCGTGCAATGTCTCGTTTAGCCCATTAGCGAAATATTTGACGCACTGATGGTATCATGACGGAATCGCAGCGTGCTAATGCAGCCAGGACCCCCCTAACAGGACGTTGAAGGTCGCACTTTGCCGCACTACCAGAAACTCAGAATCAGACACGAGGTCTCCAAGCCAAGTTTTAAGCTTGATTCGTCTCTACAGTTTCTATTCGCTTTTGTCATATCCCAGCAGAATTGTGGTGCAGGGTGTTAGACTGTCCTCATCATAGCCTAACCGGCGAAATGTTCGCAGTGGGAGGAAGTTGACTCCGGAGCAGTTGTCGATGAAAATTCTTCGAACATCAATGTCATTTACCTTGTTGGACACATATAAGGGTTTGATGTGCCCTTACATGATGGCTTCTTCATCTTTGTCTGTGAATGAGATGACGACGTGGCATTTTCGGGATTGGTCTTCGTCCGATAGACTTTGACCGCTGCTACTTCGGCCTCAAATTCCTGGGGACTTAGTAAGGCTTTGATGAGTGTCTCTCTAAGGTCTGCGGACAGACTCAAGGCATTCAGGATCGATAGCTTTGTCGGTACTGAGGCTAGGTGTTTCAGAATATCATATTACTTCTCTAAAGGTCGGCGCTTCCCGACTTGGGGATGCTCTTTCATGGGCGCTTTAGGGGCTTGAGCTTTGGACATAGATGGTCCGGCCTCTGAGACAGGAGCTGATGGTGTTGTTGTGCTTTCTAAGTTTGGCCGAATTGATCTGCCTATATTCTTTGGGCGATTGGACATATGTTCTTCCTCCGACCGATACTCCAAGATGATCGGGCTCGGATTTCTTCCGACGGGGGCGGAGAAACACTCTGGTTCTTGTTGTGTCTGTTGGAGGGTTCTTCTGTGGGTTTCTGCAATGTTAACGGTTTGAGCTAAGGCGTGGCCAGGAATTTGACCCCCGCCACGATCCTGCCTTCCAGGAAACCCTTGGCCTTTGCACCCTCTTCCTCCGGCTCTTCGGTGAGACGCAAAAAATTCGAGTTTGTGGTCATAGTCTCCATCAGAGAAGGGGTCCCATCAACTGAATGACAGTAATGTAGCCGAAAATCAGTTCTTGATCCGACAATACTTATGTCTGAGACTGTCTTCTTCTGATGGTGTCGTTTGGCGAGGCGGGGCTAGTTGTCCCGTTTGGCGAGGCGGTGCCCGTTGTCCCGTTTGGTGGGGCGGTGCCCGTTGTCCCAAGTCTGCTGGCATGAAGTCCGAAAGTGTCGAGACTGGCTTTGGCTTTGGTGTCAGCTCATCTTCTTGCTCCTGCTTTCTGCCCTTCTAGCCCTTAGAGGACTGCGGGGCTGAGGATGATGGTTGTGTCGCATCAGGAGCTATTGGGGGCACGGTTGGTTGCTTCGAATGCGCCTGGAGGATGCCATGAGCTCGGTTCACGGTTTTTCAAGTCATTTAACGGTCAAATTTTTACTCGTTTTCACCGGTGATTGTTTGTCATTCCTCTTCCTCTCTTGGGTCTAAGGTGGAGACATACGCCACTTGTGTTGGCGACGGACTCCACTTGACTTGTCCAAAATCCACCATCTTTTGCAGGAGATCCTTGAAGACGAAGCACTCCTGGATGGTGTGCCCCCAATATCCGGTGATAGGGACAATAACTTGGACGGTCGTCGAGACCCACTTCATCAGCTCGCTTTGGCTCTGGTAGTCGGAGCAAGTTGCAATTCATGGCGGTTATGAAGTAGTCGCAGACTTGGTCATCTCGGAACAAGTAGACTTTATTTCTTCGTTCCTCGAACTGATTTCTTTTAGCACTTCTTCGCTCATCTTGCCAAGGTGGGGGTGGTTGTTGGCGTCCAGGGGGTCCCGCACGGTTTGGTGCGGGCCTCGCAACTGGAGCGGGTGTCGGGGGTGGCTTAAACGTGACAAAAGTCGTTTCAGCTTTTCCCGTTCTTTTCCCTGGGCTAATGGGGCCACCCAGGACTTGAGATTGGTCCGCTGCAAGGAGACTTATATCCTTTGGGCAATGGCGGAAAAATCTCAAAACCCACTTGTGTACTTCACTGGGATGAGCGGTGTTCGCACTTCATCACGGAGGTTATCGATGCACATAGCAAGCATTTCATCCTAGGGGAGCAGCTGGTTCAGGGAGTAAGTCAAGCTTTTCCATCTGGCAATGAAGTCTGAGACTCTTTCATTCTCTCGCTGCTTGCAGTTCATGAAATCACCGACAGTTGTCTTAGTCAATGTCGAACTGAACTGGAAGAGAAACTATCGTCGGAGGTCCTCTCAGCCTGTGATTGAGTTAGCTGGCAAGCTAGTATACCATACGAAGGCTGAACCCTGCAGGGTTCGCACGAAGCACCTGAGTTTCACAGCTTCCTGCTGCTCTGGGTGTCCATCATGGGATCAGAGTAAGAGGCACGGTGCATTAGGTGTTGTTTCAAGTCTCCCGAACCATTGAACACTGGAAAAGTTGGACATGCCAGCACTGCTGGAATTTGGGGTGGATACCCAGCCAGGGCTATCCTTTGTGGGTTCGCCTGAATATACTCTGGATTCTTTCCCAATGAAGGGAAGTCTTAATTTCCTTTCGGGGCCAGATTTAAGTAGGTTAATGGTCCTGGTGCTGGATTGGACGGACATCCGAGCTTAACTTCATTTATCGGGATGAGTGTATGTGGCAGAGGCACCTCTTCTGGGAACATCTGTTGACGTTCCGCTTGAGAAACGCATCCGGAAAAATAACTCCCTCGACGCAGCTCGGCATTGATTCGCCTGAGCTCTTTCATTTCTTCCTCCTACTTGGCAAATAGACTTTCTCTGGGCTGGTTTTTGTTGAGTATTTCATCTTTCCTGAGCAGGGATTTCATTTTATTGTTGTTTTCCGGTAATGACATTGCAAGATGTCATTTCCAATGAGGTTTGCTGGACGGGAGGTCAGGTGAAGTGTAGAGCTTCATGTTCTCCTCATCCCTGAATATGAACTCCAGACAGAGCATCGCCAATGAGGCAACGCAACTTGTGCAGTGCGTGGAGACAAGCCAGTTCAAGGTTTTTCTTTCGCCTTTCTGATCGTGGTCAACGTGCAGACGGAAGGGCATCCAGGTCGATTAGACGGCGAAGCTCTCCTAATATGTTGACATGGTCTGTATACCCTTCATAGGGTAAGAACTTTTCTTTTAGCTGGCGAAGAGTCGTCCAGATATTGAGGCGAATGTTATGCATACATTCTTCAGACAACTCCCTCGGTATATCAAAGTAAGAATTGGTTGTGGGCCAATATATCACTGGTATATTATCCTTAGCTAGTTGTCTTCTCACGAGCAACATATCCTGCTGGTGTTCTCTCAGGAACTCATCTACTTGATATGCCCAGTTTGACTGCTTAATAATTTCGTTCCAAACAGCCGAGCTGGTAGGAGCCTCATTGATATGTGAACGGCGCGGAGGTGGCTCAGAAGATGAGCGTGGCCCCGAACCGTCCTCTGGTTGAGAAAGGATATCACTTGTCATAAACAGAATGTCTGATATGTCTGACTCGATCTTTCTGAGTGTCTCACCATAGAAGGGTTTTCTCACATTTGTCTCGACAAGGGGAGGGTGGCCCCGAACCGTCCTCTGGTTGAGAAAGGATATCACTTGTCATAAACAGAATGTCTGATATGTCTGACTCGATCTTTCTGAGTGTCTCACCATAGAAGGGTTTTCTCACATTTGTCTCGACAAGGGGAGGGTCTTCTTGTCAGTATGAATTTTGATTGCAGGAAAGACCTTCGCAATTGGTGCTACAATGGCGAACGCTACCATTGCAACTTGATGCCCGACCGCAGGGAATGTCCCTACGACGTATACCCTGGGGAGGACCTTTAGGGCGGGCTACAGCGAGGGGAGGACCTTCTTGCTGCTTGATGTCACTGAGGGGACAACCTCAATTACTGCTATGATGGCAAGAACTTCTATCACAATTTGATATTTGGCTGCAAGGAGAATTTCTGCAGTGTACATCCTGGGAAGGGTCTTCACGATGTACTGCAATGAAGGGAGGACCTTCTCGTTGCTTGATATTACCATGGGGAGGATCTTCACAGCAATAGTCATTGCGGGGAGGGCTTTCACAATGACTGTCATCATGGCGAGGACTACCACCATGACTCGACGTCTGACTACAGGGAGAAGCATATCTGCAGCGTATACCCTGGGGAGGACCATCAGGGTGGACGACAGCAAGGGGAGAACCTTCTTGTTGTCTGATCTTTAGGTCAAGGGGAGGGCAACCCTGACACGCATCAGGAGATAGACTCTTGTGATTGATCATTCCTGGCCCACGGAGTAAGCCCCCATGGGTGCTTTGGGGAGCACCTTCAGAGTTGTTGGTAGCAACATTGCGAGGAGGGCTTTCGCAACTGCTACAACCACTTCCATAATTTGGTAATTGACGGACAGGGTCTTAAGCCTTTATTGATATATGTTTGAGGGCGTCAAGATTTCCAGCTTCCAGGGATATATGTCTGCCCTGGAGCGGCCACCACGTTGGACCGGCATCCCCTAATAGGAACGGGTATTTGTTCCCGATCCGGTTATCCGTGTATCGCGGGATATTGTCATCGACCCTCCTGGATTGGAGCAGGAATGCATAACTGCACCGAAGTGACTGACCCATTTTGCGGGTAAGTCATTCCGTTCGAAGAAACTGGGTTGTGGGTTAGATTTCTCACCTTTGTCGTCGTTGCAATGATATCTTGGCATATTTGGAGGATATGGTCTGGAATCGACGTTTGATCTTCCATCATTGTCAGGATGTGCTGAGATACATCATTGGTTGGAAAGGGTATGAAGGCTCATTACGATGTCGGAGCAGGAGTTTGTGTCCGCTCCTGTCCTCCATAGGTTCCCAATAGATACTAACAGTTCTCCTATGTCGGGACAGAGGAAGGAGTCTGCCGTCGGTTGTCTTCTCCGGTTGTCACCGTATTTAACTGGTGGGCTTCATATTCACGAGCAGGAATTTGCATCCGCTCACTTGTCGTTGTATTTGTCTCACGGGCTTTGTACGCATCCGCAGGAATTTGACTCTGCTTATATTTGTTTACCGTCCTATTTGGATGGCGGGCATGATACGCATCAGCAGGTATTTATTCCTGCCTATAGTTGGTTGTCGTCCTATTTGGATGACAGGCTTCTTTTGCGTCGGCAAATATCTGCATCTGCATGTAATTTGTCGCTCTGTCTGCACGGCGGGGCCGGCAAGCACTGGCAAGAATATGCACGTGCTCGTATTGTGTCACCGTATTTCGTCTACTCGTTAAATACTGTTGCGTTTGTACGACGGAGTTCCTCCTCAGGAATCAGGGTGATAGTCAGTTCCTGATTATATGTTTGCCGCCCTCGGCGGGCGGCCCAAGGGGCCCGTGTCTTTTGGACTTCTGCAGGTGCCCTCAGAATAAGATCCTCTTCAAAATGAGGATACTTGGTCGTCCGGTGTTGGCGGCGACGCTCTCTGGCAGGGCCCGTGAGTAAGACCACTGGGCACCTGAGATGAAGTCGTCAGCATCGACTTCATCTGTCTCCCTAAGATAAGGGAGGTACTTGTTGTCACGCTCTGAGAACAAGCTCCTGAAGCGGTTCGAGAAGACCATCGGGGCCGCCTTGAACTGGGTTGTCGGTCGCAGCTGAGGAGGCGGCTAGCGAGCTTTTGCAGACTGGAGGGCTTGTCTTGCGGCCTCCACTCTGGGGAGAGTGTCATTTCGGAGGTACTCTTTAATCAGCGTGTTAGATACCCAGCGTTGACGGCGCTGGGTAGGCGAGAGGGTCCTGCTCTTCATCGGAGCCCCGACCGCTTGCGGGATCGCTGAGCCGCGTGTCTACATTGGTTGTCGGGATACTATTTGAATCGAAGGTTGCTCTGCGAAAACCTGCAATATATATATATATATATATATATATGAATGCAGACAACAAAACCTCGTCAAAGTAGCATCTATTGAACATATGCATATTTGACGGTTCAGCTTGGCCCTTTGCCCCCCCTCCTTTTTTAGTGAGGCGAAGGGGCTTGAGTCGGGTAAAACCGCCACCTTGGTTGAGGATTCACGTCGGGTTCACTATTTTTGTTTCCCTCTGAGGCGGCGCGTTTACGGGTTTGTGGAAAATGAAAAAAATGGTCCGATGGGAGACGAGCATTCGTCTGTTATTATAGACGTTCCCATCGCCATCTTTGTTTCGACCTGATCCGCTTCGTTATCCTTTAGGGGGAACTGGATTGACCTCGCGGGGACTGGGCAGTTTTTCCCTTCCGCATTATGAAGGAGGTGCCACAGTCAAATGGTCCCGGCGAGCGATTGAATGGGGTTAAGTATTTGTGCAATCGGTCCTCTTAGGATGATATGACTTCCTCGGATGGTCTCAAACGGGTTTATTCGCGGAGCCAAAAACACCCAACGGCTCCGGTATCCATGATTCATGGACCTGCTTTCCAAAGGCAGGTGCTCGTTGGATGACGATTTGGCCGATGACACTTAAGGACTCCATTGGTCGAGAGGATGGGAGGTCGGGCTCATCGCACCCTTTTGGAGAAAATTATTGTCTATTCCGGGACTCTTATAGATTTAAGTCGTGTTCATATGTTCGTGAATCCTTGGTTCATTCTCGAAGAGTGTATCCATGGGCTACCCCTAGTTTGAAGGATCATCATGGATATACATGGATTTGATATTACGGAGACAATGCTGACTTAAGGCATGCGATAAGGCGCTCTAGATTCCAGGAGGGACGAAAGGTGATTTAATGTTGGGATCGGGCCCATAAGATGGGTTTCCTACGTATCCTCGGGAGAGAAATCAGAGCTCACGTAGTTCGATTAGCTTGGGGCTTGAACCTGGAAAGAAGACCATTTGTTGGGGGCATAATTGGGGTAGAGACATTTGGAAGGGCACCCCTTTTGAGCTCGGGCCTTCAAGCAGGCGTCCTACATATCCCGGTTTGACCATGAATCAGAGTTCTCGTAGTTCAAGACGGTTTGGGGCTTACGCATGGAAGTTGCCCATTTGAGGGGACATTATTGGGTGAACCCTTTTAGAAGGGCACCCCTTTTGAGCTCGGGCCTTCAAACAGGCGTCCTACGTATCCTGGTTTGACCAGGAATCAGAGTTCTCGTAGTTCAAGAGGATGTGAGAGGTTCAACCAACCACACGCCTCTCCCGCTGATGGGAGAGGGCGGACCTACAGTGGAAGAAGCCGAGGCGATGGTGGGCGAGGGCGCGGAGCGACGAACCTTTCAATGTGGGATGACATTGGAGGTCATGCGGCTCGGCTCTCTGAAGGTTAGGGACTTACCTTAGTGGGAATGCCCCAAAATACGCTCTGGGAAAGGGGAGGAATGTCGCCTCGTCAAAAGGAGAAGCGAACATGATTCCTTTGACTGATCGTCATTGCTCGTTGAATGGAAAAGCAAGTGATCACCCTTAATCCCTAGAACGGAGAGGTTCACGTCAACGTCCCAAAGTTAGACTCTAGGTTACCATGGGAATGTGGACTTACAGACATCCCGGGAGTCCGAACTGTTGTGGGGAGAGCCTTCGTGACTCCGCTTACCATGGGTAAGTAGACTCAAAGGGGCGCACTGATGCGCCGGATGATCTGATCATACGGGTCCAGTGGCTTTGGAGGAGGTTTTGGCCTGATGTCGGGGGACTGGTTCACGGAGCTATGGAGGACTGAATGATAATGGAGGGGCGAGATTGGAGCCGAAGGGAAGGACAACCGAAGACGCCCCATTCCGCGTACTGTTTTCTCATGCGGGATGGGGGGAGCTCTGCATACCGTAGTGGTATGCGGGTAGAGGGGTCGTCCACCGAAGCAGTACGCGGGCTTTGGCATGAACCACCGTGTACCAAAATGGTACGCGGTCCTGGATGCGGTCCACCACGCCGCCTCGGGTTCCATCCGCGTACTGATCCAGTACGCGGCGCGAGGTTCGATCCGCATAGGGATGCACTGTGCGGAGCGTCGTATTGAAGGAGGGTCCTGAAACCTTTCATTCGCGGGGAGTTCATCCGCTAGGAATTTGTGGTTCGCGATGACACTAATTAGGTCCGCGGTTTACTCATTATTAAGTTCCTTCTTTTTATGGTTTGCGGCCGGTTATACCTGCGGAAAAGTGGTTCGCGGTTTGAACTTCGTCGATGATTCGAAACCGAAGCCGAAATCCTCTCTGAATTCTTTCTTCCAATCTCTGGGTTCTCCTCCGTGCTTTCTTCGTCCGTCCCCTTCTCAATTCCTTCTTTGCTCCTTTTATAGAGCACTGGGAAAATCATGTCTATGGGCATGCGGCACCATTTGCAGAAGCCCATGAAGACATATCTCAACCCGCGGAAGACTCGGTCAATCGGGGTTTGCGGAGGCTGTTATTCGCGAGTCATGGTTCGCGGAACCCTGCCGATTTGCTTCGTCCGCGAACTGCCGAGTTCGCGGGACGGTATGCGGATGGCCTTCAGTGTCTTTATTCCGCTAACAATGTGGTTCGCGCCTTCCTAGGTTCGTTGGCCATCGCTCGGTGAGCCAGGTGGTTCGCGATTCATGCGTTCCGCGAACCCTTCCCGGTGATGGTACGCGGGTCGCTTAAAACTCTTGAGAAATTCAACTTCTTAAGTTTATTCCCAAGTTTGCAATTCAATTTGCATCCATTTGCTTCTGGTTTTGTGGGGATGCTTGCTTCCTTCTGCAAAGTGCTTGTGGGGATGCTTGCTTCCTTCTGCAAAGTGCTTGTGGGGGTATTTTCTTCCCTTTGCGAAGTTTTTAGGACCCTACAATCACTATAAGGCAAAAATATCTCTCCTTTGAGGGTAATCCACGGGTTGTAAGAATCACATAACGCTTAAAACAAGATTCTCTCTTCCTCATGACCTGATAGAATCTTAGTTGAAGAGAAAGAGAAAATGAGAGTATCGGTTTTGGAGTTTCACACACACTATCAAACAGATCTTGTACCTTGTTGCAAAAGTATTGAAAATCTTTATATATGCTTGGAATCTCTTTGGAACTCTAATCGTTTCATAAATGTTCGGCCATGATTGAAAATGTTTCATAAAAGTTTCAAAACGTTGCAACTCTGTAACTTTCAGTTCATCCTACCATTGATTGCTAACGTTTAAACAATCAATATGGATTGTAGATTGGGAAAACCCCCTTACATTCAAGGTGAGGCGGAGGCCTTCTTTTATAGATTGAGAAAGTGGGATACACATAAGAGTATTTCGATGTGGGACTCGGAAATACCCTCAAGTTGGACATGCCCAGCTTGGACAACGAGTCTCACAAAAAATGACATCATACAAGACCAGACACACTCTCTGTCAAGCTGGGCCGCAGATGCTGTGAATGCCCAGCTTGGAACTGAGCGAGGCTAGGCGAGCCCCTGGGAGGCCTTTGGTGAAGATGTCAGCAAGCTGGTCCGCCGTCGGAATGTGGCTAAAGCTGACATGATTGTGCTCCAGGCGGTGTCGAAGAAAGTGGCGGTCCACCTCAATATGCTTCGTGCGTTCATGGAAGACGGGATTCAAAGCAATCTTAATGGCTGCTTGATTGTCACACCAGATGTGAGCAGATGTCTGCTGAGGAAAGCCAAGCTCCTAGAGGAGTTGGCGAAGCCAAAGGATCTCCGTAGTGACAGTGGTCATGGCACGGTACTCAGACTCCGCACTGGATCGGGAGACGACAGTCTGTTTCTTGCTGTGCCAAGAGATGAGGTTGTCTGCCAAGAATATGGCAAACCCAGAAGTAGATCTCCGAGTATCAGGACAACCAGCATAATCAGCATCACAAAAGGCCTCGATATGCAGATGAGGATGCTGGGAGTAGCGAAGACCACGGGCAGGATCTCGTTTGATGTATTTGGCGATGCGGATGACAACATCCCAATGAGAGATGGTCGAATGCTCCATAAATTGACTCACTTTGCCAACAGCACAGGCAATGTCGGGACGAGTCATGGTGAAATAATTGAGTTTACCCACCAGTCGACGGTACCGCTCTGGATCTGGATACATTGTCGAGGAGGCATAAAGAGACTGTTCCCCAGGCTCCAGAGGAGTGGCGACGGCAGTGGCCTGTGTCAGCCCAGCATCCTGCAGAATATCCAACGCATACTTCCGTTGGCAGAGGGAGATGGTGTCTGAAGAATAGGAGACCTCAATGCCTAGGAAGTATGTGAGAGGACCGAGATCCTTAGTGTGGAAGTGCTGGTGAAGATGCCCCTTGAGATGGGTGATACCCACAGAGTCGTTGTCAGTGATGATGATATCATACACATAAACGACCAATAGGATGCAGCCAGTGGAGGTCGTCCTGTAGAACACATTGTGGTCCTTCATGCTGCGAGAGAGCCCAAAGTTGGTGACGACCGTGCTAAAGCGGTCGAACCAAGCACGGGGAGACTGCTTGAGGCCATAGAGAGAGCGGAGGAGTCGGCAGACTTGAGACTCGGTGCCGGAGGCACAAAATCCAGGGGACTGCTGCAGATAAACCTCTTCCTCAAGGAATCCATGTAAGAAGGCATTCTTGACATCCAGTTGATGAAGAGGCCAACGATGATGGGCGGCCAGAGAGATGAATAATCGAAGGTATCAAAGTAGTCAATACCGTAAGTCTGCGCGAAGCCCTTGGCCACCATGCGGGCTTTGAGGCGATGAAGAGTACCATCGGGATTCGACCTTACTGTGTAAATCCATTTGCTGTTGACCGCCTCTTTGCCTGCTGGAAGGGTGCCTGAGGCACAAAATCCAGGGGACTGCTGCAGATAAACCTCTTCCTCAAGGAATCCATGTAGGAAGGCATTCTTGACATCCAGTTGATGAAGAGGCCAACGATGATGGGCGGCCAGAGAGATGAGGTATCAAAGTAGTCAATACCGTAAGTTTGCGCGAAGCCCTTGACCACCATGCGGGCTTTGAGGCGATGGAGAGTACCATCGGGATTCGACCTTACTGTGTAAATCCATTTGTTGTTGACCGCCTCTTTGCCTGCCGGAAGGGTGACAAGATCCCAAGTATGGTTTTCTTCCAGAGCCTACAATTCATCCCGCATTGCTGTTAGCCACCCAGGGTGACATTTGGCATCACCAACTGTTCGAGGAATAGAAACGGTCTCCAGAGCGGACAGACCCCTGTATGAAGATACAAATAGGGGAGTACTCTAGCAGGAGCGAGTACCTTCCAGTAAGGCAATGGGCAAGTCCTCGGGCGGCGGGGCAGGAGCATCGGACGAAGCAGGGACGACAGTGTCATTGGCCGGGACGGGGGATACAGTTGATGGACGACGGGAGTAGACCTGACCAAAATGGGTGACAACAGGGGTTGACACCGGTGGAGGGTGGATGATGAGAGGAAGAGAATCATCGATGGTGGGGTCAGGATGAGGAGAGGGAAGGGAGAACGGAGAGCTCTCAACAAATGCGACGTCGGCCGAGATGACATACCGCCGTAGGTCGGGTGAAAAGCAACGATATCCGCGCTGAGTGTGGGAGTAGCCAAGAAAAATGCACAGGAGGGATTTGGGAGAGAGTTTGGAGAGGTCAGGACGTGTGTCGCGAACGTAACAGAGGCATCCAAACACGCGAAGGGGAAGGGAGTGAAGAGGGAGAGAGGAGAACAAAGCCCGAAAAGGAGTCCCCCTAAAGAATAGAGGAAGGAAGACGGTTTATAAGGTAGGTGGCGGTGAGAATTACATCTCCCCAAAAATGCAGAGGCACCTGTCGGTGGAAGAGGAGGGCACGAGCAGTCTCCAGAATATGTCTGTGTTTCCGCTCAGACACGTCATTCTGCTGGGGTGTATTAGGATAGGAGGTATGATGAAGGATACCTTTTGTCTGGAGAAACTGCCGAAAGGGAGTAGAGAGATACTCACGCCCATTATTCGAGCAGAGACATTTTACAGAGATGGAAAATTGGTTTTGAATTTCATTGTAAAAGGTTTGGAATGTGGAAAACACTTCGGAGCATTCTCGAAGGAGGTAAAGCCAAGTCATTCGTGAAAAATCATCAATGAAAAGATATATAATATTTATACCCCAAATGACTCGAAATGGTACAAGGACCCCATATGTCTGAATGAACCAGAGAAGCCGAGAATGGACCGGGTCCTGCGGGGTCCCGAGGATCATGAGTCAGCCGGATGTCGGCCATAGACAGGTCCAGAGATGGTGGAAGAGTGGCGACTGCCGAGGAAGCCTCCTGGACCGCTGTCTGTCCCTGCCTCGGGCGCTGAGATGGACGTCCATGCAGAACCCAACATCGGTCGATCAGGTGGCCAAGCTTGCCACAATGTTGACAGAGGGGACGTGGACAGCCTTCCACACGGCCACGGCCACGAGGACCCGAGGAGCGTCCACCGCCATGACCGACGAGTGTTGAGTGGTCGATAATGGGGGCAGGAGGGGGAAGAGCCCGCTGGGCCTTGCTCAGCCGATGATAAACCTGTGGGATCTCCAGCGACGAAGGGTTGGCGAGCAGCTCGGTCGCCGTGGTGGCAAACTCCGGAGCGAGGCCGCTGAGAAGAGTGAAGATGCAGAGTTGGTCCTGCTGGGTCTGAGCCTCTGTCGGTGTCTAAGGAACGGGCCACAACTCCTGCAATTCATCACGAAGCCCTTTCCATTCCATGAAATATGCGGTGAAGGACTGGTCCTGCTATCGAATATGGGACAGGCGCTGGAGGATATCGGAAACCCGAGCCATGTTGTTGGTCTCAGAATACATGATGTTCAAGGAGCCTCAGAGCTCCTTGACTGTATTCCCCGTGCGGGTGACATCTTTGATCGATCCATTGAATTGACCAGCAGAGCGAAGATCTTGCTATCAGCAAGCTTCCATGAACGATATTTGGGGTCAGTCGAAGCCGGGGGAGGATCCTCAAGGTGATGATCAAGGTCCATCCCGGTCAGGGACATCACCACAGTCTTCCGCCAGATGGAGAAATTTGTGGAGTCCAACCGGTCATCGACGAGGCGGGTGGAGGCGGTGATCATTTGAGGCAGAGGGGAGGAGTCTGCCATGGAGGCGTCGGGTAGCCGTCTAAGACGCAGTGGTGGGCAACGCCGGAATCAGCGGGGGGTCGGGCGTGCCGGGAAGCCGTGAATGGCCCTGTGCAGCAAAGGTGACGGGCAGAGAGGGAGCCGAAGGAGGTGAGCCAGCTAGAGCACCGGGAGGGCGGCCGGGAGAAGATGGCGAGTGCGCTCAAGGAGAGGCTGGCGGGTTCTGATGCGCGCAGATGAGGGCCGCCGGGGGGGGCCGCTGGAGGCGCCGCGCGCAGAGGAGGGCCGTCGGGGGGCCGCTGGAGGCGTCACGCGTCGCGGGCAGAGGAGGGTCGTCGGGGGGGTCGCTGGAGGCGTCGCGCGCAGAGGAGGAGGGCCGCCGGGGGGACCGCTGGAGGCGTCGCATGTCGCGGGCAGAGGAGGAGGGCTGTCGGGGAGCCGCGGGAGGCGCCGCGCGCAGAGAAGGAGGGCCGTTGGGGGGCCGCGGGAGGCGTCGTGCGCAAAGGAGGGCCGCTGGAGGCCGGGGCCGGACGGCGCAGGGAGGCACAGGTTGTCGGGCGAGAGCGCCACTGGGATGGGAGGGGGGCCGCGTGGGGCAGACCGAGGAGGGAGTGGGGGTGTCGCGTAGGGAAGACCTAGGAGGGAGGGGTGCCACTTAGGGCAGAGCCGGGAGGAAAAAAATTAGAGGGAGGGCTCGGGAATAGGGTTCCCTCTGATACCATGTAGATTGGGAAACCCTCTTACCTTCAAGGTGAGACAGAGGCCTTCTTTTATAGATTGAGAAAGTGGAATACACATAGGAGTGGGACTCGGAAATACCCACAATAATAAAAAGAGGGTTTAACATGGACGTTTAAAACTCCTTAAAACATCTTCCCATGATGTTACATTCAATCATGATAGCTTATGTGAAAGAAACAACAGTCGGTATGCATTAGCGTATAATGCATGCACTATTATGCACAAAACTGCACAAAACCGCAGCATAGTGACCTTCACTACAACGTGGTTTACTTCAACACAAACCACGACATGGTTAATACCACCGCATCACAGTTTTGCTTTAGTGCATATTTCTATCAGATTTCCCCTACATTCTCTAGGTTTTCCCCATGTTTATAGGTTTTTTATCCATTTTCTAGTGATCTTAAACCACTATAGAGTTATACATGCCATATCTGCCCAAACTTCCTAACTTTTCACAACTGCCCCAGTGGTGGTAGGTTAGACCACTCGGGCAATCGCTCCACCATAGTACTCCCTCCGATCAACGTCTGCTCAAATGATTAACAGACACTAGTCAAGCAGTGGTGGTGCACTTCGTGGACAGAAGTGCCAAGCTTATACCCCTCAAGTAATGCAACCCATTACTCGAGTGGTCAATCCTAACAACCACTTCCCACCTCCCAGAAAGTAGCACTAGCGGCTGGCAACTCCTTTGCCAAACAGTCATCCATTCCTCTACTCTCTATCGTGCCTCCTATGACCAGCAATACATTCATCACTTCAAGCTCTACCTCTACATTATGCACCCCACTGCCGAATGGTATCCCCTGCCACTCTCGTGGTAGGCCCATGATTGACCATCCCACATCCAAGCAGTTGACAAGTCATGACAGCTCTTGCGATGATCTCTGCTGCTTTAGCGATACACCAAACACTTGAAAATTCTCCCACGCCATGAAATTTCTCCAACACCCCACTTTTGCTTCAAATTCCTTTCAGCTCATTCGCAACTTCCTTCATAGATGACAACCAACTCAAAATTTGACTAAGAGAGATTGTGTCATTTGCAGCTTCCTTCATAGATGACAACCAACTCAAAATTTGACTAAGAGAGATTGTGTCATTTTAAGTTTTCATGCATGGCTAACTCCGTCCAGCCACTGAGAATCCTCTGCGAACAACCATAAACTTGCAACACAATTTCATTCTAGATATTTGGAAAAACAAATTCCCCGGGAAAATTCAGTTGTGCCCATGAAAATTTAGATATGCCAAACGCCAAGTTTGTTCTTGAATATTTCAGCGAGGTATTACAATCAACTATCTCCTACTCAGAAACAATGAGAGCTTAGATTATTATTATTATGCCAAAAAAAAATAGAAGGGATATTAAGATTCACGTATTTCACAAATGTTGACTTCCAGTTGTGCCCGTACTCTTCATACTAAATATTCTAAACCATATAATATAATTTAATCTTATTCTTACAAAGGGGGTCACCCCCCCCACCCCAGGCCCCATCCATACAACATGAGGGGGACCCATTTAAATTGCCCAGTGCAAACATTAAAAACGGCCAGCCTGGCAATCTAGAGGCAAAGGTGACTCAAACTCAGGACTATGGGCCAAACCCCTAAAGCCGTGCTTGTTGGCATTTCACTAGACTAGTTCCGAAGGATATTTTGATCTTATTCATTGCCAATTAATTTTCATCTTTTTTTTGGAGAAAAATGCTCCCTCCTGAAATTATTGACATTATAGAGATACCAAGAAACGGAGCAATGAACAGTAAGCCTTCATCCAAATAATTCCATAGAATAAATGCCCTGCTAATTTATCTGGTGCTGTCCAGAACAATCTTTTTTATATAAAATATTGCCATGAAAACATACAACAAAATTAAGGGGGCGAAACCAGAAGATGAAGGATAATATTTTAAGTAAACGGCAAGAGAAGACCTTGAAATGCACACTGCTGCGGTTTACCTGATGCTGCATAAATTTTAACAATTTGATCATGCAAGCCTGATGCCTGGGCTTTGTCCAAATCCCAAGGATGTTCTAAAATGCACTCTAGGAATTGCATAGATAATCTTAATATAGATCACCAAACAAGCTAAAAATGGAAGCACACCTCAAACATCATGTATCATGAAATTGAACAAATTCAGTTCACAATAATGACACTTCTTTTTCTTGGTCTAAACTGTCGCTGAAACTTCAATTTAGATATCTAGATACTCAAACCATGGAGTTGATACAGGTTTTTCAATACAAAAAATATGTGCATTAGTTCCATGTTATATTATCTGCTAAAAAGCTAAAAATTGCATGGTTTTTCATTTTCAGCTGGAACTTACCCCGCAAAGAAACAGAATCCTTTTATTTGAACCAGTAATGGTACCTCCAAGAGCCTTCACAAAGAGACGAATAAACTCTGGATGCCCCTCATATGTAGGGGCAGTGATAAGATTACCATCAACAACACAACATGACATGGTCTTTGGTTCCACCCATTGAGCACCAGCAGCAACAAGGACAGGTTTTACAGAAGGGTATGCAGTGCACCGCCGGCCTCTAACTGAGTCAGCAGCAGCCAATATCAGTTGTCCATGGCAAATAGAAGCAACGGGCTTTCCTGAGTTGAAAATTTCTCTCACTGTCTCTATTACTGAATCATTCAGAGCAAGATATTCTGGAGCCCGTCCTCCCGGTATAAGCAATCCATCATATTTGCTTGCTTTGATCACATCAAAGTTTGCATTGATTGTGAAGTTGTGACCACGTGATTCAGAATATGTCTGCAACCAGTATACAGAAGAAAGCTTAGTGGAAGGCACTGGCAGAAGTTTGGTATATTTGTATGACTATTGAGCAAGCCTTGTGAACTCCATGAAGTTGAAAACTTCCAACCAATTGACCTGCTAAGAAAAATGAAGATCACGCTAATGGATTTTCTCAAAATAATTGTGACCGTTGTCCAATCTCAACAGACTCTTAGGATATTCCAAAAACAGGAGAGATATTCAGCAAGTGCCGGAGAACATAACTAAAACATCCAACAAAAACATAAGCAAGGCAACTTTTTACAAATTACTGCAGCATTTGTACTGATGAATGCTTGGCAGCACAATGCCACCATGCAAGATATATTTAAAAAGAAAAAAGAAACTGGTTATAGCACGCATATATGAAAGGAACAAAAACATCAAAACTGGTTGTGGTGTCATCTCCTAAGACTAAAGAGAATCATGGGAATCAAGGGACAAGGATTCCTCAATGCCTGATCCTGGCATGGTAAGTCTATCTTATATCTGATAGGGCCCATGAACTGGATGGCTCAACGGAGCAGTGGCTGGACCAGAATACAAGGAGGGAAGCACTAGTTTGGAGGGTACATTCCAAAAGGCCGCGTGGAAAGAAAGTAGTTACAGGAGGGGGATAAGAGGTGGAACTCTCAGCTTGGTTTCAACTTGGGACTTCTGGCTCTGGGTGTTGGAGGTACTTTCTTCTCTGTCTTCTATTCCCTTGTTTCCTCCTGCTGCTGCTGTGGGTCATTCTTGGCTGCCGAGAAGGGGATCGGAATTGGGGGGGGGGGGGGGTCGAAACACTGGTTCTGTTGCCGGGAAACATCACAACTTCATCAATATCTACACCGGAACATGGAGACGCAGAGGATGGAAACCCAGGATAGAACAGAAAAACGCTAGAATCGAAAAAATGGGAGCTCAACTGGAAGACCTGACCAATTCTGTCACCAGTATTCAGAATGGGCAGGCAGAACTCGCAATGATGCTATCCAGATATATTGATCAGCAGGAAAAAAATGCCATGGAGACGATGACCCGTGCGGATGGCTGTTCTGAGCCGAACAATTCTTCCATCTACAGAAACACCTCCTGAGTTGTGATTACGCATGTCACAGATTTGCATGGAGGGCGATGCGCTGCACTGGCTTACGGTTTTGCTGCAGATTTATCCAACGTTGACTTGGGACTGATTCCGGGAAGAACTGCTGGCTCAGTTTTGCACTCTTGAGATGCAGAATCCATATGAGGCAACAGCGGGGCTCAGGCAGAAAGGATCGGTTGTTGGCTTCATCGGGGAGTTCGAAGCTCACTCAGCACTTCTCCCATGACAGTCTGAGCGAAATTATGTGGGTTTGTTTCTGAATGGGCTAAAGACGGAGATAAGGGACCGGGTTCGGGTTCATAACCCACAAACCCGTTGGGACGTCATGCGGGTAGCCCGAAGCGTAGATATGGAAATCCACAAAACAGCATGGAAACCGAACCAGGTCTCCGAGTATCAACAAGGTGCAAGTTATCACATCAATCCCGGACTTGCACTCTCCACTAAAGTTGGGGAGTCTACACAGAAGCCCTTGAGCAAAACACTGGGGAGTGATAGCAAATCTCTTGTCGATGGTGACCGAAGTATTCAACGTGGCATTCATAACCTCACTGCACGCAAATGAGAAGAACAGCAACGCAAGGACCTTTGTTTCAGATGTGGCCAGCAATTCAAACCACTTCATAAGTGCCCTAATCCAAAACTTAGGGTTATGGTTTTGGGAGAAGGTGAATCGTTGGGAGATATAAGTGAAACATTAGATGGTGATGATTTTGTTGATGCACGGGAGGGAGAGTGTACGATAATCGATTGTACTGGATTTTTGGAGCTAAATGGAGTTCTTGGCAATTCAGATGAGCAACTTTAAACTATGAAACTATCAAGGGCACTTAATCGTATTTTGGTTCTGAAACTATTGGATTGTTGGGTAGTGGGGCAACACACAATTTCGTGTTTCCACAGACTCAACCAAAGTCTCTCCTTCCGCATAGCGAACTGTTGGGGGTTGCCGCCCATAAACCACTTCAATGGGTGTCATCTTGGTGGCAGAACGGGTCGCCATATTGTAACAATATTCTGCCCATGGGATCCACCGAGTCCATGTAAGCAGTATGTCACAACCCAATCATGGCGGTCACATCTCACACCAACAAGAACATCAAGGTTGTGGTTCATGTGGTTTGTCCGTATCGGAGATATGAAAGTCACCCCAACAATGTGGAGGATGGTGTGTGTCGGTCCCAACACCACCCAGGTTGGGAGTTGGGGTCACTCTCTTGATGAATATGTGGCAGGACAAAACCAGTGAACCTCACATCATATGAAAAGTTGGACGGCTGAACCTTGCCCTCCTATGAGGGGCTGGGATGCCGCACGGGCGAACCGCTGTGCTGAGACGCTCAACCCGTGACAAGTGGTATAAAGGGGAATGTGCCTCGTGATGTTTGCGGAATGTTGTCGGTTGGACCTTGGTGGTGGGAGCGGAGTCCCGGGGTGTCATTGCGGAGGTGACACAACATAAAAGGTCGCGCTAGTGAGATGTCAGAGGCAAAAAACCCACTTCGGAAGGTGGGCTTCGAGGATGTGGTATTCGACCCTGAGAGAGGGTGGACCACAGTGGTTTGTGGCCCAAAGACAGTGGGTGGACCAATGATGTCAACGACAAGGAAAGAGCGTCCCCTTAGCCATGCATGATAGTCAATTAGTTGGAAGCAGACCATTTCACGGACACACAGAAGTTGAGAGCAATTGAGAGCTTCCAAAGCAATTGTCTCTTGTGAGCTTGTCAAGCACTTCCCTTACGATCCCACTTCCGTTGTGAGTGTGAAAGGGTGAACTTGTCTAAGCTTTGAGTGAGGAAGCTAGCCAAGTACCACACATGAGCTTGGGAGAAGGCCAAGTCCCGTGAGATGTCAGAGGCAGAAACGCCACTTCGGAGGGTGGGTTTCGAGGAGGTAGTTTCCGACCCTGAGAGAGGGTGGACCTTAGTGGTTTGCGACCCATAGATAGTGGGTGAACCAATGATGCCAACGACAAGGAAAAAGTGTCCCCTTGACCATGCATGGTAGTCAATTAGTTGGAAGCAGACCATTTCGCAGACACATAGAAGGTCACGATCTTGCATGCACGAGGGCGTGCATGGAATGGTGGTGGGAGAATACCACGACCCAATCATGGGGGTCACGTCCCACACTAGCAAGAACATCAAGGTTGTGGTTTATGTGGTTTGTCCGTATCGAATATATGGAAGTCGCCCCGACAAGGTGGAGGATGGTGTGTGTCAGTCCCGACACCACCCTGGTTGGGAGTTGGGGTCACTCTCCTGATGAGTCCATGGCAGGACGAAACCAGTGAACCTCACATCATATGAAGAGTTGAACGGCTGAACCCCGCCTGCCTAGGAGGGGGCTGGGGTGCCGAACGGGTGAACCGCTATGCTGAGACGCTCAGCCCGTGACAGGTCGCTCAGAAGCAAAACACCGCAAGTATGTCTCCAAGGTCCTGTTTACAACTTCAATTTGGTCACCCTATTATGGATGGTAGGAAGAACTCATTTGAAGCATTGTTCCCTCTAACCGAAAAAGTTCTTTCCAAAAGTTACCAACAAATAAAGGGTCCTAGTCACTTAATATGGAACTGGGAATACCATGTAACCGTACGATTTCATTAACAAAGACCTCAGCGACAACCTTTGTAGTGTATGGGTGGCGAAACAACACAAAGTGTGCATATTTGGATAGTCTATCAACCACTACCATGACCACATCAAAGCCCCTGGACTTAAGTAAACCCGAAATGAAACCATAGAAATCGCATCCCAAACCAATTCGGACAGGCAACGGTTGGAGTAAGAAAGCATGAGACATTGCATGATATTTCTACCGTTGGCATGTTTCACATTCGAGAACAAACCGCAAAACTGGTTGTGTCATTCCCCGCCAAAACAGCCTAGTAGCCAAACGTTTGTACCTCTTATGAAAACCAACATGTCCCCCCATAGCTGATGTATGATAATAATGCAAAAATTTCCGGATTAGGACATAATGCTTTGACAAAACTAAACAGCCCTTAAAATAAGCAAACCATTTTAGTACCGATACTCTCGTTGAGACCCATCCAGTTGTTGAACGGTAGTAACGACATAGATAAGGTCCCCATCCCACTGAAGTTCCTCTCTAATTGTGTCTAACTCCATCCAATACGGCGTAGAAATTGTGGAGCATAATAAAGTGGCCTCAATTTCAAGAAAACAATCTCCTTCCACTAACCGAGACAAGGAGTCTAATGCTTGGTTGACCCCGCCAGGCTTATAGATAACTTCAAAATCAAACCCAAAAGCTTGGCCTGGCGACATTGTTGGTTTATAGAATGGATTCACTGAGTGAGTAAGTGCGTAAGAGCATTGTGATCAGTATAAACCAAAAAATGTCTACCAATTAAGTACTCCTCCTGATGGTTGACTACCAAAACCAAGGCCATAATCTCCCTTTCATAAATGGACTTAAGAGAGATTTTCATCAGCTAGTGCTTTACTAAAATATGCCACAGGCCGGTTCTCTTGCATCAACACAGCTCCCACACCTCATCCACATGCGTCACATTTTATAACAAATGATCATTGAAAATCTGGAAGGGCTAACAAGGGTGTTGCCGACAAGCGATGTTTGAGGTCTGCAAAAGCTTCTTCAGCCTTGGCATCCCAAAGGAATCCATCTTTCTTGGTCAATGTTGTAGGCTTTGCAATTTTCCCATAACCCAGAATAAATCGGTTGTAATAGCCAGTAAGCCCCGAAAATCCTCTTACTTCATTTACATTAGTGGTTCGGGCAGCTTTTAATGCACTCAACTTTCTTTCAGTCCATTGAGACCTCATTGTGGGAAATGATATGCCCCAAATACTCCACAGTAGCCTGGGAAAAAAAGCATTTCATGTTAGCTTTGAGTTGGTCGGTACACAACATATTGAACACCGTCGTCAAATGTCGAAGATGTTCTGTCCAGCCCTTGCTATAAACAAGAATATCATCAAAAAAAACTAATACAAACATCCTTAATAAGCCCCAAAACAATCTGTTCATAGTGGATTGGAAGGTAGTGGAAGCATTCATAAGTCCAAAGGGCATTGCTAGGTATTCATAATGCCTATCATGGGTTTTAAATGTAGTCTTACCCACATCCTCGGCCCTCATGTGAATCTAATGAAAACCAGACTTCAAATCCAGTTAAGTGAAATACCTCGCACCATACAATTCGTCTAAGAGTTCCTCAATAACAGGTATGAGGAAATGATCTGGGACTGCCAACTTATTCAATGCACGAAAGTCTACACACATCCGCCAACCCCATCCTTTTTCTTAACCAAAAGTATTGGGCTTGCATAGGGATTATTGCTATGTCGAACAATCCCCTTTTGTAACATCTCTGCCACCTGCTTTTCAACCTTGTCTAAGGTAAGGAACCAATGTATAGGGCTGAATATTAACCAGTGTTGCCCCCTCAATTAAAGTTATATTGTAGTTTGTCAACCTACTGGGTGGTAATCCCTGTGGTTCATCAAACAAGGTTTGATGATAGGCTGATAACAACTCATCCAACTGCTGCTGACAATTCTGCTCTTCCCGGCCTCCTCCTCCTGAAAATAACACCTCAGTCCTCCACAACCAACCTCCCAAAAAAACTGCAGGCTTCTGAAGTATCTGGCACAACTCATCCGGTTTTTCCCCAGCTCAGTGACTCACTGTAAACAAACCTCCTTCTCCTCCTACATTAACTTCATGGTCTTGTGTCTCCAATGTGTCAACACAAACCCAAGTGTCCTCAACTACTTCATCCCTAGAACAATGTCTGGTTCCTTGGTGTCATAAACATAAGCTTCTATTTTGAATGTGAAGTCATCCAAGCTCACCTCTATCTGCTCACAGACGCCCTGGGACACTACACAACGACCATCACTCAGTCGTATCCCAAAAGGCTTGGTTGGTCTCACCTCCACTCCTGCCATTTTAGTGAGAGGGTTAGTCACAAAATTGTGACTCACTCCGCTGTCTACAAGAATCACAATTAGCACTCCCGCAACATGGCCATTGAACGACAATTCGTCGCCCATGCTGCGATACTCCATTAGTTCCCCCGTCCGTCGATCTTCAAGTTCATTGGGCTCTATCTGTGGTTGTGTACACTCCCCTACCTCCCCTTCACTAGTCAGTTCTTCGATCTCCCAAACCAGCAAACGCAAATGCTCGTCTGGACACTTATGCAATGAACTGTATGGTTGTCCACAATGGAAACAAAGCCCTTCCGTTCCCCCCTTTCTTGCCAACTGATTGACCACACTCCATTCTGTCTCCTCCAGCGAAACTTTAATTTTCTTCTTTTTTGTTCCATTCCACTACTGGTCTCATTAGCGGGAAACCGGGCGGTCCAAAACCTGTCCCCCGCAGATACTACGTCAGCAACTGTTTCCCTCAAATGTCCCTCAAAACTCTTTCCCCAACCAATTCTCTCTCAACTTTCCCAGCCAACAATACCATCTTATACTTGTTTACAGGGTCATGTGTGGAAATTTGGTTCTCGATCTCTAGCCACAACGCCCCCCCATGAACAAACTTATGAACCATGTCTCAAGGAAATCGGCCACCTGTTTGAACTCATCAGTATACTCCTCCATCGTACCAGTTTGGCGCAGCGTTTTCAGGTATCTCAACGGATCACCTTTAGTAGCCTTCCCATAACAGTCCATTAGCGCCAATTTAAATTGCTCCCAACCTAACCTTGGATTTGCATTTCACCAGGACAAGAACAAGAACAACACCGGGCCCTCCATACTAATTTGTGCCAACAGTAACCTCATTTCCTCTGGCGTGCGGCTAACCAAAAAGTATGTCTCAGCCTTTGTAATCCAACTGAAAGGATCCTGGCCAAAAAAAGAAGGTAGCTCAACTCTTTTTGCAACAACACTCCTCAAGCCTTCCGCCAAAGCATCCACTTCTACTGCCAAGCTTCCTTCTGCTATCAACTTCAACATTACCACCGCCACTTCCATTCGGCTGCTCAACAACCACCTTACTTTCCTGAGTCAAAACCATGCTCCACCCGTTTCATAAGTTCCTTAAATCTTTCTATAATCTGTTCCTCCAGATCTCGCGTCTTAAGCGAGGCCTTCACCTCAGTTTGTTGCGGACAAAATCATCACGTCCACACTAACCAGCAAAGCTAACATCGCCAGATCGCGAGAAATTTCTCTTAGCTCCTGTGCCTGTTCTTTCACTTCATATCGCAGTTGTTGTTTCTCCAAAGTCAACTCAATGGAAGCTACTCTGCTTTCCATTCTAGTTTGCATTCAAAACGAGTCGCTCGATCATGAATTTGTTTTGACAACCGGCCATACGCCTACTTACTCTCGCAATTAGGATAGCTACAAGTTAGCACTCAGCAATCATTCTTACTCCGACCGTCCTCCTCAACTAACGCAAATTTTGAGTTCTACGGCCGTCCTCTATCAAAAGAACGTAAATAGTCTCAATGAAAGCACCAAATTGGTAGGTAGCTAGCAATGGTGCAACATGATTATTTGAAGTCTTAGGAGAATATTGGATTGGTGTAGCCCGATCCGGTTTGGATGTTTGGGCCGAATACTTGTGGTCCGTACTGCACACCAGTCCGCAATTTTCGCAGGTCGAGCTCCGCGGTGAGCTCGTTGGGGGTTGTAGGGGGCAATGTGCCCCTGCTCTGGGGGTCCGGGGGTTCGAGGGCCGAAGGCCTCTAGCCCAAATTTTGGGCAATGTAGCAATGCTGACCACTATAGCAGAGCTGACCGACTGACACTGTAGCGACACAGACTTCCAACCGTCATTCACTGTAGCTCTTTGAACTTTCAGCCGGCAACCACTGTAGCACTTTTGACTTGGGTGGTCGCCTTTCACTGTAACAATGCGGAATTTCAGCCGCCTTTCACTGTTGCAAGCGAACTTTCTGACGGTTGGTGAAATAATGTTTCGTCCTCCATATTAGATCATTTTGAGCTGGGGTTTAGATTAGTGAGAAACTCTGATAAACTCCTGTAAATTGTGCTCCCGGATTTTTTCATAGTGAAGTTATTCTACCTCTCCGTGGACGCAGGGATTATTCTCGAACCATGTAAATCCTTGTGTTCTTGTTCTTTTTTTCCCCTTTTACTCTTCTCTGAATCGTTGTTTTTGTCGTTGCGACTCCCGACGTTTCCGCATCAGATAAGAAACATCTTTATTCTTATTACCACACAACAATATCAGTGTATTACAATGGGAAAGGAAAGATAAAGTTTACATATTGGGAGAGCCTAGGAGCGACCACCTCCTTGTGCTTCTTCCTCTTTGCAATTCGATGCCAGGAGAGAGACCGCCTCGCCTGAAGTCTGCTCTAGTAGATCGCCCAAAAGGAGGGAAAAATAAACCACGCCCCTCCTAGAGACCCACTCAAGAACTTATAGTCAGTCACCCTCCTCCGGCTGACTAACAAACCCACAACTCCCCTCCAACCAACTCACGAGCTCCTTAGTAACGACGTCATTTATAAGTGTGAATAATGGGAGGTCGTACGGCAATACCACCACCAACAGAATCAGCTGCCCCACCTCTAACAGAAATGCACTTCCCAAATTCCGTTAACCCATCCAAAATTTTAAGCTCTCGGAATACTTTCAAACATAGCAAGCAGATTCCCCGATGGCTTGTACAGTCTTGTGGACAGGATTGAACTTGATGGGGGTGGTGGTGATCGGACCCACGAACTGGATGGCTCAGCAGAACACGAGCTGGACAAAAATACAAGGGGAAGGTAACCACTGGTATGGAGGGCGTATTCTAGAAGGCCATGTGGGATGAAAGTGGTTACGGGAGCCTCTAACAGAACTGAGGAGATGGAAGATAAAAGGGGGCAAGCGGGCAACTCGGGAGGGGAAGAGGAGGAGGGACGCTCAGCTCAGCTCAGCTTCAGCTTGGGACGTCTGGCTCTGGCAGTTAGAGGTGCTTCTATCTCTGTCTTCCATTCCCCTCTCTTTCCTTCTTCTGCAGCTGCTGTGTGGGTCGTTCTTGGATGCGAGAAGGGGAATCCGGACTGGGGGGGTCTAACAAGATCATACCACGCCATCAAGCAGACAACTTCGTGAGATAATTAATTACCGCTTGAACATTATAACAACCAAAGAGAACGAAGTAGGGAAAAAAACACTCGGGATCATCAAAAGAGAAAAGGTACACGAGAAACAAACCGTCCATGTTGATTATTTTGAAACAAAGTGAGAGGTCCACGACAACCCTCAAACCAATTGATCAATATAAAGCGTTTTGACAAAGGACGCCTTCGCATGAAATGAAAGCTAAACCCCAAAATCAGTACAATTCTCCCATGTTACTGAGGTTTAAGTGTCTCTGTATGAGTATATGGTGACCATTTTGAATGCTGGAGCCTACATAACTGAAATCAAGAAAACTTGCAATAACCAGGCAGAAGCGTGAAGAATACGGATTCAAAATAGTATAAACACCTGCAGATTAAACTTAAACCAGCCAAATATAACTGAAGGAGACAAAGGAATGCGAGAGTAATTTAGACACGTTATGGACCCGATTGCCGTCACCCTGGTGGATTGCGGTGCGGCAAAAGTCACCAGCTTTCTTCCCGGGACAAACCGCATCCACGGATACCCCAAACGCCTGCAACGCTTGAAACGGAACCATCGCCTGCTTCCCCCGGAATCAAAAACATGATACACAGGTTCAGAGCCAGAAACTGAAAGACGACTCGAGCGGGGGCTGAAATACCTCGGTGTCCTCCATGTAGTCGCCGCAAAGCATGAGCACGCTTTTCGGAGCTTTGAGACTAGCCATTGGATTTGCGGATCGAGAAAGGACGGTTTGGGAGGATGGATATGCGGTGGCGGGGGTGGTGGAAAGATGTATGGAAAGCTGTCCAGCAGCGAGCTTTTGTGAATTCCGAGATCGTCCACCATCCTCGTGTGTAATTACAAGTCGACCAGCTGCTGCATTAAATAATTTAAATTTGTTAGTTATTAATTTAATAATATATCATAGAAAACTAATATTGACATCGGCAAAAAAAATAATAATAAACCCATCACCCACCCGCCTTTCCAGCCTCAAGCCCCCGCCCCCAATCTCCCTTACAATTATAAATCATTAAATATAATGTATATATTTATGTAACAAAATTAAATTTAAAATTATTCTGTTTATTAATGGTTTGGATAATATTTTTAAAACTCGGACTATTTCTGAATTCCGAACCCG
The DNA here is from genome assembly GCA_963277665.1 of Viscum album. Classification (NCBI taxonomy): domain Eukaryota; kingdom Viridiplantae; phylum Streptophyta; class Magnoliopsida; order Santalales; family Viscaceae; genus Viscum; species Viscum album. Next base: position 1,518,828,228 of record OY728161.1, read on the forward strand.
AAACATATTTAGAAATATTTATTTATTAACATATTTATAAAAATATATATAAATACATATTTATACATGTACATATAAATATACTTATAAATATATATTTATTATTATATTTATATTTATTTAATAAAAATTATTTAAATATATTTATAATTATAAAATTTTATATATATATATATTATAAATATATTTGACGTGCATATTATTATGTAAATATATTTATAATTACATATTTACAATTCTTTAAATATATTTATATAATTATAAATTAGTTTGTTATATATATTTATTTATTTAAATATATATTTATTTATAAATTGATATTTGTTATTATATTTATAATTACATATTTACAATTCTTTAAATATTTTAAAAATATATAAATATATTTAAAATTTATTTGTAATTACTTATTTCCATTATTTTCTTGAGTATATTTCTTCTGAAATTCATACATGTTTTATTTCATAACTTGATTTGCAACCTGTTGAAGGTATCATTGTACAAATTCATATATAAAATGATTGAGATGTATTTTTGTTAATCCCTTTATCATTGGACCTACCTTTACCTTAATCCTTCTTAAACTCGTAGAAGTCATGTACAACCTTGTTAAGAAAGAGTCACATTACAAACCTACTTTGTGCTCCCCTACCATACTTATGTGTTTTGTATGATTATCTAAAAGATGAGTGTGTGGGAGATGGTGCAATGGTGGAAGGGACGTGTATATTAAAACAAATAAGTGTGACGACGTTTTCATGGGACATTGGGAAGATTCATGATTATCTATTCAACATACTTTATTGCACACCCTCTTGAATAAAAAAAGTGGTTGTCTTGACGGTTCAAAAATCACCATTTGTTTGACCAGTGATGTTTATCATTTGTGGTTGAGTGGTGGATGTGAGAGTTGCCCAAAATCAACTTTCTAAAAAATTAAAAAGAAAAGGAAAATGGACAAAATCAAGAGGGTGTTTCATTCATTGTACTTCATTATGGCCTTGCTTTGAGTTTGGGGGAATGATGATGTCATTTTAAAGGGAATATTTATCAATGAACTTTTATTGATTATCATGCAAAGTAATTTAAGATTTTAATCTCCTTTTGAGATTTAATCGTTTTACATTATTACCCACCCACTCTAAAGTCCCAGAGTCGTTTGAACCTAACAGTGAAACCCTCATGATTATTTGCGATTTTGTCTTTATAAGGTGGAGAAATTAGATGCGCTGCAAGCCTATGGTAAGAAACATGATTCGAAGCATGGGCATAACTCTATTTACATTTGTACCATGAATGATGAGTGGAAAAATTAAAGCGAGGTGAATTGAAAGTGTCATACACATTGATTATAAATTGAAAAATATGAATGGAAGAAATGAATGGCATGGTTAAATCAAAAGAGAAAGTAAAACACATGTTGACTTTTTTCTTTGAAAAACGAGGAGAGTTATTGAAAATTTCTTATGTGACGCTTAAACATTTAATTTCTCGTTTAATCATTTGATTTTATTAACATTGATATTTAAATCGTGGTAGAGTGGCAGTCCTTTTTAATTCTTTGAGATTTCATCCTCGAAGACAAAAAATGTGTTTAAGTGTGGGGAGATTTGATAGCTGCATTTCATGCATACATATTTGAATATAAAATTTATCGATTTTGTAATTAAATTGATAACTCTTGCAAACATATTTATTATTATATTCATTTATGGTAGGGTACATGTGAAATTAATTCGAAGGAATAAAATAGACAAAAAAAAGATGAATTCATGATGCAAAGGATGTCCCACGATGTACGATAAGTCAGGGCTCGAGTTCGTAGCTTGAAATTGAAGATTCAAGCAAAAACAAAGCCAAATACACTGGAAAACAAAAAACCACACCGTTAATCACTGATTCACAATGTTAAATTCATTTAAAAGTTATGATGTTAGAAGAAGCAGAGGAAGACAGAGTCTTGGGGTAGAACCTGGAAAATCATGGCGTGACACCCTGCGTCATGTCACGAAACATATTGACGGGAATTTTTAACCTCAAAACCTTAGTGATCTTTGATCGGCCCCCACAACTTATTAATTGTTGACCCATGGATTAAATTAGACTAATTTATCAGGTGAATTTATGACATTTAAATCCACCTTGGGGGTGCAAATTTTCCTGTAAATAAAAGGCTTGGGTGCTCCTCTAAATATCAATTCCAAGATGGGTGCAAGCCCTGGGTACAAAGTGCTACACCACAGAGTCTTCCACCAGGTTACTTGATTCATGCTCAAATTTACCCAAGAGATGAAGGTAGAACGGTCCATATAGTTTAGCTTGGGTTATCGAATCCTCAGAGACCTAAGAATTAACCTACATACACGTACATTCTTTGGATTGTTTTTTGCTATGAAGTGGCCAACTTGGGTTGATTTTAGATGGGTTTAAGGTATCAATAACAGATTTAAGTTAATTCAAATTAAGATAATGAGTTGATCCTAGGTTATCGCTTGGGGTGGATTGGATGAATTCCTTTTTTAATGATTTCAATTTCTTATATTTAAGATGAGTTCATTTAACAAAATCAAACAACATAATCACCTACTAGTTTAATACCCACACCCTTTAATACTAATCACCTATACACTTGAAGGATCAAAGTTTTGAGCACTTCAAGGTAAAGGTCCGTATTATCACTTGAAGTGTGTGGCCTTAAATTCAACAAGGACAATGGAGTTTAAAAATCATCAAATAAAAATATCAATTAAAGAAATGATTAAACATTAATGGGGTGATAAATAACATCAAACCCAGCCCCTTGCTACTCCCTTGGATCAACCCATAAGTGGTTTAGCCCTCCATTGATGCTATGGTTTCAATGGAAGTGGGAAGTAGACTCATGAGAGAGGAATTGAAGAAGTAAAGAAAACAATAAAAAGAAAATGATCACTCCACCGTTGTGTGAATAATTTCATAAGGTTTAGTGTGAATAAATTCATGCATTGAGGCAACGGTATCAAAGTGAGATGGAGAAGAACTGAATAATAATAGAAGAAGAACTTTTATTAAGAAACAAGGATGAATTAAAACAACTTACATGTGGAAGACAAACTTGAGACAACAAAATCGCAGCATAACATTACAATGAAAGAAAGCTCAAAAGATGATAAGCTCTTCCACCACCACTGCCTTAAATAGGCGTTTTGGGAGCCTTGGGTCGAGCCTCCAATAATACAGAGCACCCCACTTGATTATGGTAGGCCTATGGTGGTGGAAAGCTTGTGGAACTTGGACTTTTACACTCTTGACCCGAGGTGGCAGCCAACTTGCAACCACCAAAAAGACGCGTCAAAATAACCTTCTAGATGGCCGAATTATAGTGGTTTATAGAAGAAAAAATGGAGCTCCGGATGTATACTAACCGTCTGTAAAATTTGGGCCCATTTGGAGTTGTGAATCGGGAGTTATGTCCGATTTAGTGGGATAATATTCTGGGCCGCAGATTTTGGCCCAGATTTTGATATTCTATTTGGGCCACCTTAATTGCCATCATAGAGGCCGAATTAGCACTAGATCCTGAATAGTTATTTGTTCTTATATATGTCTTCTAGCATCCCATGAAAATTTGGGCTTTATTGGGTTTGTATTGTGGGTCCCACATTCTCATCAGTGGGCTGATGTCCAATCTGCCTTCTCCAGAATTCTTTCCTTTCATCACCAAATATCTCCAGCATCCTTTATGAATCCTCCATTGATCCCTGAATGAAAAATGTTCACATTTAAGTGTAGATACAGTTCCCAAAATATCAAATTAAAATATGGATAATTACAATCCTTAAAATCAGATGAATAATTGGGCCTAAATTGGTGTACATTATGCATGAAGTGCACAAATGATAAGAATGGATGTTCAAAATTAAAATCCACTAACTCAGGACCATAAGGTAAAAAATGAACATTTAATACCATTAAAATATAATTAAAATATATATTTCTATTGGCTAATCACTACTACACCATTTCCTGTAGGTTTTCTCCCCCCCCCTCTCTCACCCTCTCATGACTAGTATGAGGGGGTGATTCTTTCATGTGTCGAGTGATGTAATCACAAGGGGAATGTGCTATATAGATGATTTTATTTTATTTTAGTTTATGTTGGGTTGTATGTTTGCACTATAATTTTATCTCTCCTTTATTTTGTTATGACCATTGATAATTGAATTGGGAATAATCATCTAATATACGACTAATTATCCAAATTCATGCATGACCATTGTACGGATTGTGATAATTATGCTTAAACATGGTTTTGAATCACCTAATTAATTGACCCACCTGATGTAATTGACCACATTAAAAGGAGAAATTAATAAATTAGAGTGAAATCACCAAGACCAAGGGCGTTCTTAGATTCAATACCAGCAACAATATAACTAAACATGATTAATCGTTTATCCATTAACACATGAACCTAAAAATTACTGAACTTGGCACGTTTTCTCTATTTGATTTCAAACAAATTCTTTTTCTTTACTCTCTTTCAAATTAAATCTCAATAAATCTTTAATTTACCTAAATATTTTCATAAAATAAACCCTTGGGTTTGACCTCAGACTCACCACTTAGTACATTTAATCGGTTATCAGTGTTAGTTTGAGTTTTAAAATAAACTAGTACTTGTTCGTGCGTTTGCACAGTGATATCAACTAATGATGTAAAAAATGACCCACTACTCAATTAAAAAACATGATCCAACTCAAATAAAATACACATTCCAATGATCTAAAAAACATTCACTGCTCAAATTAAAAACCTCATCCACTGGTGAGAAAGAGTACATAATCCAGTTTTGAAATACATGTATCACAAGTGATGTATAGTACAAGTAGAAGAAACTAATAACTGAGATAAAAGAAAATGATCCACTGCTCATGCATTCCCCCACAACTTGTCTGTTCCATGATGTTGTGTAACTCCAAAATCCAGTTATAGTAAACCCGTCACATTGTATGCAGGAAAGAAACCCCGCATCAATGTTGACTACATTGAATATATTGAAAACTTAAATTAGTGGTACAAAATACAACAATAAAAGTGGACTCCAAATATGCAAACAATTTAGATAATATAAATCATAATGGATAATTACATTGTACCTATTTACTGAATATTCAACTTGAAAATCTTCCAACACATTTAATGAATTCTGTACATAACAATTTAAATATTACAACAATAATATATGGAGGACATGTTAGATTTATTCAACTCTTATTGTACAAGTTCTGTACAATATCTGTCATTGTATAATTTCTGTATAGTATATATACAATTTCTCTTAGTGTATAAGTTTTGTACAATATCTGTTATTGTACAATATCTGTTATTGTACAAATGTTATTGTACAAGTTCTGTACAAAATCTATACAATAAGGTTAAGTAATAATGAAATATTATAACAACAATATATACAGCTCTCCCGGAAGGCATTATATATACTTCAAAATATGAAGTATTTTTATGTACATAACAATTGAAATATTACAACAATAATATATGGGGGACATGTCAGATTTATTCAACTCTTATCATACAAGTCACGTACAATGTCTGTTATTGTACAAGTTTTGTACAATATCTATACAATTTATTTTATTGTACATGTTCTATAAAATATATGTTATTGTACAATATATGTACAATATCTTTTATTGTACAACTGTTATTGTACAAGTTCTGTAAAAAATTTGTACAATAAGGTTAAGTAGTAACAAAATGATACAACAATATATACAGTTATCCTGGATGGTGTTATATGCTTCAGAATACAAAGTATTTTTCAGTCATTCCATGCATCTATTATAATCAAAGTGTAAGAACCTGAATCTTTATTTCATGTATGGATCTTTATTTTGGACCATGGGGTATTGACTATGAGAGCTGCCAGGAGGTCACTATATTTTATTGTTGTTATGCAGACCAAGGGGGTATTGACTGTGAGAGCTACCCAGGTGGTCATTTGTAATGATTAGTGCTATGTGGGACCAAAGGGGTTAGACTGTGTGAGATTTCCCATAGGGTCATTGTTTATTGAATTGATGGTATGTTAAACCAGAGTGGTTAGACTGTGAGAACTTTCCCAGAGAGTTGCTTTTGAATGTTTGATGAATGTGACGAGTCTGCCAATCCAAAACACAAGCTTGGACTCGGTCTTACTTGTTTGTTAGATGGTCTTTTGAGACATCTGTTTTTCTGTTACACAGGGGATACATAGCATAGGCTAGATCCCAAGATTTCATCATTCAACAGATTGAATAATTAACGAATGTAAATGAATGTAATTGGAAATTTTAGGATTGTTTACTTTTGAGTACTTCCTAGTTTATTGCTTCATTTATGCTTATTACCTACTATATATATATTCACTGACAGTTAGACACAAATCTTTTAGTGGTTGCTTACTAGGATTCATCTCACACCTTGTTTGTTTCAAGCTTTTGAACCCAAACAGATTATATGGTTGCAGGTATAGATAAGGGCAAGCGCTCTTCTTCATCAGGTACTTGATTGTTTTTGGAGCTGAAGAGCATGAGACCAAGATGAGCCTTGCGATGCTATTGAAGTTTACTATTTTCTGTACTTTGGTTTTAGTATTGTATTTCCAATATTGTGACTTTTTTGGCTATTTTCCTAGATACATGTGACATGCATCATTTATTTATATATGTTGCAGTTGTTTATACTATCAGTCTTCTGCTATTTACTTATGTTGTATGGTATTACTACTTCTGCTATTGTTTACTATTTGTTTCCACTGTATACTTTGCCAATGAGAGCATAGTTTCCTCATTATCATACCTTGGCCCTCACTACTAGTCTGTAGCTTCTGGCATTTGAGAAAATGTGCTTGAGGTAATATGACCAACCAGGTATAGGGCACCTCTGGGTGGCGCCCGGAATCAGGATGTTACAAAGTGGTATCAGAGTAGTTTCTTTTCTGATTTGTCTTACTATTTGAAGCCTATAAATATGTATAGGAAGGAATAGGTAGTTGGTAATAAGTTATGCCTGAGAGTAGCTAACCCGTGTATAGGGAAAAGCCAAGTTACCTCGAATATTGTAATTTTTTCTGGTTTTGTAATTGTTACAGTTGATTTGATTTCACCGTTGGGTGATTCACTTGTATTGTGTTATTATCATTGATATCATTGAGGTTCTATTTCTGTTTCAACCAGATGAGATGAGGGTATGCCATCTCATGCATCATATAGGCACTTGATAGAGATCACATGTCATGCATTTTTTTCATGCAATTTAGGATGCATTACTGATTTCATACTGTTGTGATAAATGTTGTGCTAGATATGCATGTTGTTGTGATAAATGCTTTGATAGAATACCGGCTATTTTGATAGGGTATTATAAATTGTAAAGTTTCATTTGGATGTATGCCAAACTTTGGTCCTTAAGGTGTTATGAGCCCTCTTGGATCAGAATTTGGTGGATCATGTTTGAACTTTAATTGAATTTTGTCAAGTTATGATATGAATAAGGATGAAAAACTTTGCTTTAAGGGAGTATGGGCTATCACGGGTCATAATTTTTCATGACTTGGACAAAATTATAAGTTTTTAAGGGTTTCAGAGAAGTTTCAAAGGCCTATTGTCCAAAAACCCAGAAAATACAATGTGTGATGTTATGAACACACGCCATGTGTTCTTATGTTCTGGAAGAGACAAATTTTCTTAAGTACACATCGTGTACTAGGAGTACAAGCCGTGTAGTGATTGATTGTGTGCCTGATTGTATGAGCAGAGACACGGGGTTGGGAAACTTTTGGTAAAACACGTCGTGTCTATCTTGTACACACCGTGTGGTAAACGACTGTGTATCTGACCATGTGACTAACGACATGAGTGGATGAAATCCAAAAGGTACACATCATGTCTATCTTGTACATAAAGCGTGGTAAACGACCGTGTATCTGGTCGTGTGACTAATGATATGGGTAGTTAGAACGTAAGTGGTACACGCCGTGTTTAGGGTGAACACACGGTGCAATGTTACCCAGGAGAGAACCGTGCAGTTCTAGCTGTGTAGAGGAACCTAGGTAGGAGGGAAAATTCAAGTACACACCATGTCTTTGAGAGGAACATGCCATGTGTATGGGTGTTACACAACCAGGTTTGGAAGAGGTACACGCCATGTTGAAAGCTTAAGGGAACATGTCGTGTAGAGGTTATACATGTTGTGTAACCCTGTTTTGTAAAACTTGAATGTTTCTTTTTATGTTCCTTTCTTGCACTTCTAAGTTGTTTTCCTTGATAATATTGAACTGAGGTGTGCGCTTGACCTTGCAGAGTCATGCCACTAAAATATCCTCCAGTTGTACGCCAGATACAAGTCAATGATCAGACACTGAAAATGGTAGATTAGGGACTACCAGCAGATCCTCCGGTCATACCCATTTTGGCACTAGCTATTATACTAGACGTAGGTGCTGATGCACAGTTCCGTGAAGGATTTTTGAGGATGTTACAGACCTTTTAGGGATCACCACATCCTGCCCCATCTATGGAAGAGCTGATGTGGGTGTTCCAACAGCAACATCCTCCCACTTTTTTTGGGGATGAAGGGATATAGGCTACAAAGTCATGGTTGGAGGCCATACTTTCTATCTTTGAGAATCTGGAGATGCCTACGGAGAGGAGGGTGAAGCTCGTGATATACATGCTACGTGATTCCGCCAAGAGGTGTTGGGATGTTATCTCACAGGCAGGACATCATTGGGATATGGATTGGGGAGAGTTTCAAAGGACCTTCTATGACTACTTCTACCCCGAGACGTTGAGGGCCGATCGAGCCCAATAGTTCATGCATTTGAAGCAGGGATCTCTTTTAGTGATGGAGTACTCTTCTCATTTTACAGAGCTTTAGCGCTTCACACCTATTCTAGGAGGTGACAAGTTATCTTTGGCTGGGTGGTTTGAGGATGGTCTCAGGTATGACATCTGATCGCAGGTGAATGTCTTCAGGCTGACTTCAGTGACTGCTATAGTGAACCAGGTGCTGATTACTGAGCACAATCTGAGGGAGTTGGGAGCTATGAGCTAGGGTGGTTCATCATCTAGGGATAGTACTCCTTCTACAGATAGCAGGAAGCACCGCAGGGAGCTTTCATGAGATGTTTCTTCAGGTATCCAGGTGGTATACTACCAGTGTAGGAAGAGTGGGCATACGGGACCACATTGCCTAAAGAACCCAGTCGAGTATGAATCCTATGGCAAGATGGGTCATCTTCAGCATTTTTTTTAGTTTTTATCACCAGCAGCAGGTGATAGGGGTTCTGTTATGACTCCATGTTCAGGAACAAGACTACCAGCTTCTCATCAATCAGGGAATTGGAGTTCTTCAGACCGTTCAGGCTGAGGAGGTGGTTGTGGCCATGGTAGTTAGGCTGTAGATTTTCAGTGACAATAGGATGAATCAACTTAGGGTAGTCAGGCAAGATCATAGGGCCACAATACATGTCATACTTTTGTAGTGGAGCAAACCCAGTAGGAGCAGGATCTCAAACCCTCTACAGTTAGAGGTACGATTCTAGTTGCCTCAGTTTTAGCTTCTGTTCTTTTTGATACCAGAGCTTCCCATAGTTTTATAGCTGTTGGTACTATGGAGATCCTTGGACTCTATATATTCACTTTTGAGGATGTTATGACACTATACACTCTGTTGGGGATTAGGACGACTAGTGTACGTCAGTGTAAGGAGTGCCCTCTTGAGGTTGGTGGGTGCCACTTCTTATGGGACATCTATGTCTTAAAGATGAAAGAATTCAATTTCATTCTCATAATATACTAACTGGTCTCCTTTCAAGCCTTTTTTGACTACTATCGCCACAGGGTGAGTTTTACGTCACCATAGGATGAGTCTTTTCTACACAAGGGAAAATGGGATGTCCAGGTGAGCAGAGCTAAACCCGAGCATCATGGGTTGGGAGGAGTTACGACCCAGATTGCTAGTTTATATCTGGATGACCAGGGGAATTCACAGATGGACTTTCTTTTAGTGGTGTATTATTTCAGGGATGTATTTTCAGATGACTTTTCAGGTTTACCTCCAGAGCAAGAGTATATTTATCTATTGAGCTTATGATAGGAGTGGCACTGGTGTCCATTCCTCTGTATAGGATGGCTACACTAGAGTTACATGAGCTCAAGAAGTAGTTAGGGGAGTTACAAACAAAGGGTTTCATCTGACCCAATACTTCTACTTGGGGTTTTCCTGTCCTTTTTGCAAAGAAGGTGGATGATACCCTCAGATTTTGTGTGGATTATTGGAATCTGAACCAATTGACGACCAAGAACTGATATCCCTTTTCAAGGATTGGTGATCTATTTGATCAACTTCAAGGAGCCCGAGTGTTCTAAAAGATTGATTTGAGATCTGGTTATCATCAGTTGTGTGTTAGACCATCAGATATACCTCTTACAGCCTTTCGGAGTAGGTATGGTCTATATGAGTATTTGGTTATTCCGTTCGGTCTCACGAACACATCGACAGTTTTTATGGCACTGATGAACCAAGTTTTCCATCCTTACTTGGATTATTTTTTGGTAGTCTTCATAGACGATATCTTGGTGTACTCTCACACTTGACACGACCATGTTTCCTATCTTGAGATCGTTTTGAGTACACTAAGAGAGCATCAATTATATGCTAAGCTCTCAAAATTCTACTTTTGGATGAACTAAATTCACTTCTTGGGTCATGTTATCTCAGAGATAGAAGTATCGGTAGACCCAGAGAAATTGAGAGCAGTAGTTTCCTGGGAGTATCCAAATAACGTCTTTGAGGTTCAGAGTTTTCTAGGGTTGGCTGGTTACTACATGTGCTTTATTCAAGACTTTCCATGCTTAACAACACCACTGACGGGCCTGACTAAGAAGGGTGAAAAATACTTGTGGACAGATTCATGCGATTTAGCCTTTCAGGAGCTGAAAGGGAGATTGACTTCAGCACCAATACTGATTTTTCCGGAGCCGAGCAAGAGTTACACCGTTTATTATGATGCATCAAGTATCAAGTTGGGAGTAGTTCTTATGCGGGATGAATGAGTCATTGTGTATGGGTCTTGGCAGTTGAGTCCATATGAGAGGAACTTCCCAACGCACGATCTCGAGTTAGCTGCAGTTATACATACTTTACGTTGTTGGAGACATTATCTTTTGGGAGAGCATTTTGTGGTTTACACTAACCAAAAAAGTCTCAATTATATATTTACTTAGCGTGATCTGAATTTGAGACAGTGAAGGTGGGTTGAGTACCTTTAATTTTTTGACTTTGAGCTTGCCTACACGCCTGGGAAAGGCAATGCAGTGGCTGATGCGTTGAGCAGGAGGACTCAAATACAGGCAATTCATGAGGCCTATAACAACCTTACTCTTTATTGCACACTTAAACATGATTTATTACATAAACTTGCACTTAAGACAACTTTGATGATAGATATGTCTAGTGTCTTGGGAAATTAGAAACATTATATAATAACTTAGAGTATAAAACCCGGTATCTTTATTGAAAACTTCTTTTACATGACCACAACATTCCTTCATACTTAACATTGCATTAGATAACCTAAGGACATGCATAAGAAAAGGGTGAGCTATAATACCCAATAAAAGAGTAAACAAGACATAACATGATGAATATAATACATTTCAGGTAATATTCATATCAATGGAGCATAAGAGAAACATGAACATAAAGGCATGATATAACATGATTATCATAACATGGAAATATGGAAACAACATTTAACATGATATTAGCATGATCCAAGGCTCATTGCACATGGAGAATGAGTAAACCCTCATTGAACTTGAATTATCACGAGTAAACCCTCATTGCACTTGACGTATCATGATACTAATATTTACCCAATGTATTGGAGCACTATCAAGGCACACCCTTCTTAATCATTTCATTTCATGCATAAGTGTGCCGCATGGATCATACAACATGGAATCATTCAATGCCATAATTTATTTCACAATAAAGGAATATGGAATACATACATGAAACTATATAATCAATAAGTAAATGTGTGTAAAGGTGAATACCCTTGATAGAAAAAATGGGCATGGTATTCACTACACAACTTTGGCTTGGAAAATCATAATGCAATTTCGGCAGCATAACGACATGACATAATAATTCATAAAAATGGTTGATGAGATAGAAAGGGATATATCATAATATGTACATGAAATAGACAGTAAGGGGGGTTATATAGATACATTTCCCAACATATGAAATGTAATTTAGATGCATAATATAAAATAATTGCTTGAATGTAAATGAGAAGAGAAAAAATCCTTATGAAAATTTGGCATGGTAACGAGTGTACATGGGAAAAATTAATGAGAGATAAAGGGGTCTATAATCATTAAAAAATAATGAGGGAAGTATAGGGGAGGTGAAAAATCATAACCCAACATTTTTAATTGAAAATAAAAGGGCATAACAGTATAAATAAATTTGGACAAAAATGAGAAAGTAAGAAATACCTTACTTGGAAGTGTGATACCAAAGGCTTGGGAGAGGCTTGAGAGGGGATTATTGGGAGCTTGTGGAACCTTGGGAGGATTCTAGAGAGAGGAGGGAAAGGGTTGGTCAAGATCCAAATGGTTTGAGTAAAGAGGAATTAGATATTGAGTAGGTTTATATAGGAAAGGAGAGAGAATTGTTTATTATTTAGGTTTTAGACACCACACATTAAACTAATCAAAACCACAAACCATACCATGGTTTTTGCCCATGGTTTTTGCTAAAGTGGAGTGGAAAACATTATTTTATAAGGCCAATAACTGAACTTATTAAAATATTAGGCTTTCTTATGTGGAGGTGAGTCACACTTTCAAGGAAATCATTTTAAAATGTTAAAATGTTTTGTAAGTCTCAGAGGGTCCACTAAGGCTTTGTAAAATAAATCAAACAAACCTAAAATCAAATTATTTTAAAGTTAAAACATATATTGGACGAAAATACCATTTATAGTATTTTATTAAATCACTATTGTGTCATTATAATGTCATAAAACACATCATATATATTTAAATGGCCACTACTGGAATCTGGTGTTTTCCCAATGGTAGTATAGCAATGGTTTGAAGAAACCGTTGATATAGTGTAAAAGAAGGCAAAATTTTCCAACAGTTTGTTCAAACCATTGGAAATGTGTAAATATTTCTAATATTTCTCAACAGTTTTCCAAAATCATTGGGAAATAACTATTTTCTATAAGGTATACCAATGGTTTATCAAAACCGTTGGTAAAGAGAGGCTTTCCCAATGGTTTTTAAAAATCGTTGGGAAAGTTTCCCCCCAAATACCCAGTGCCCGAGCTCCCACTCGGCCTGATTACATATCCTAATCCAAATCTCCTCCCGAAGTATTCTTGGCTGCGAAACGCCTTCCATCCATAGATTCCATCTTCAATCAAACAAATTTTTATCTCTACACTTGAAATTAGTAAGTGTTACCTTAGTTTTAGTGTTCTTCCTCTTTTTTTTATGTTTGCTACTTTGATTTCGGCTAAATTAGAGTTCATGATGTCTTTGGAGTATCGAACCCTTTGATTTGTTTTATGTTTTTTGTTCTACACTTCAAACATGGTAAAGGGTTTGTTTAGTGGGTGATATGGTACTTTCTATAGACTTTAGTTTAGTTGAAAATTGGATTTGGATTTTGGCGTTGGTTGGGTGATGGATTGGAATTGTGAACACCCCCACCCCCACCCCCCTGGATACCTCCCACCCCCCTGGACAGCCCCCCACCCCCCTGTACCCCCCCCCATTGGACAACCCCCACCCCCTGAACACCCCCACCCCTTGGACAACTCCCTCCCCCCACCCCTTGGGCACCCCACCTCCACCCTCCCTGGACACCCCTCACCTCCATGGACAACCCACCCCCTGGAAACCCCACCCCCTTGGACACCCCCACCCTTTGGACAACCCCCTCCCCCCACCCCCCTGGACACCCCACCCCCTAGACACCCCCACCCTTTGGACAAACCCCTCCCCCCACCCCCTGGACACCCCCACCCCCACCCTCCCTAGACACCCCTCGCCCCTATGGACAGCCCCGCTCCCCCACCCCCTTGGACAACCCCCACCACCTCCACCACCCCTAGACACCCCCACCCCTTAGACACCCTCCACCCCCTTGGACAGCCCCCACCCCATTAGACAACCCCCTTGGACACCACCACACCTCCTAGACACCATCACACCTCCTAAGTGGCTGACCCAATTTTTAAATTGGAATTAACAATGTAGTTGATTTCCCCTTTCCCCAATGAGATTTTCTAAGTGACCCATAGAGCCTTATAAATTGAATTTGTCATGTTTTGATAAATTGAGTTTTTCATGTTTTGATAAATTGAATGGGTTGTTTGAATGAAATGGCTAATGCATGATGTTTGGATTTCTTAATGAATAAAATGATTTTAAATAAAATTACTCTAAGGGGGCTGCAGGAGGGGTAGGGGCTGTCTAGGTGTGGCGGGCTGTCTAGGTGTGGCGGGCTGTCCAGGTGGGGGGTGGATTGTCTAGGGGGGTGGGGGGGGGGGCTGTAGGGGGGGTAGGGGGCTATAGGGGGTGTGGGGGAGGGGGGTATGGGATGCCCCAAGGAGGGGTGTGGGTTGTCTAGGGGGTCAGGGTGGGGTGTACAAGTGGGGGAGGGGGGTGTCCAAGGAGGGGGGGGTGTCCAGGTGGGGGGGCTATCCAGGTGGGGTGGGGGGATGTCCAGGTGGGGGTGGGGGGATGTCCAGGTGGGGGTGGGGGGGGATGTCCAGGTGGGGGTGGGGGGGATGTCCAGGTGAGGGTGGGGATGTTTGGGTGGGGGGGGGGGCTGTCCAGGTGGGGGGTGGGGGGGATGTCCAGGTGGGGGGTGGCAGTGGGTGGGCTGTTCAGGTGGGGGGGTGTCCAGGTGGGGGGGCTGTAGGGGAGGGGGGGGGGGCTATCCAGGGAGGGGGTGGGCTGTCCTGGGGGGGGGTATCCAGGTGGGGGAGGGGGGTATGGGTTGTCCAAGGAGGGGGGGCTATCCAGTGGGGGGTGGGTGTCCAGGTGGGGGGGGGGTGTCCAGGGGGGTTGTCGGGGGGGGGGGGGGGGGTTGTAGGGAGGGGGGTGTGGGTTGTCCAAGGAGGGGGTGGGTTATCCAGGGGTGGTGGTGGGTGGGCTATCTATGTTGGGGAGGGGGTGTGGCAGTCAAGGGGGGGTGGGCTGTCCAAGGGGGTGAGAGTGGGCTGTCCAGGTGGGGGAGGGGGGTGTTGGTTGTCTAGGGATGAGGGGGTGGGTTGTCCATGTGTGGTGGGGGGGTGTCCAGGTTGGGTGGGGGGGCTATCCGGGTGGGGGGGGGGTGCAGGGGGGTAGGGGGGCTGTAGGGGTGTGGGGGGGGGGGGGGCTGTCTAGGG